>JABFOV010001398.1:0-25699 GCA_022817685.1 Aradophagus sp. ZL-2020
TTTCTGTCCGGGGAACGGATTCTTTCTCTCGGCGGGCTTCAATTCCGAGCCACGGGATGTTTCGGAGTACCGTTAGACCGAATTCAAACTGTAAAAACGCTTTTTCAATAAGTGATCTATCACAAAGCCTTAACGATGAAATAATATTTGCGTTACGCAACCGAGTTACAGGATGTACTTTATTTGATCGAGAAAAAATATAACAAACAAAGGCATTGACACTTTTTAACAACTATTATATTTTATATTTGACTACATTATATTAGTTGACTACTTTTTAAATTTTTTAGCTCAAGTACTTTAATGTTTTGCCTCATGAAATATCTTCTATTTTTTCCATATAAAATAAGAAAAAAACATATTTTCACAGACGAAATTCCTTACATTTGTTTGGTACAGTAATATATTTATTTCATCATTGATATTTTTTTATCAGAGTGTTTTTTATGTTTTTCTACGTTTTTTCTTCTTCTCTATTTACAAAATAGTTACAAAGCTAAAGCGTTGCAGTGTTCAGATTATTTCAACAGGACGAGTGTTTGCGTTTCACTCGGTCATGCGTAGTCACTGCAGTCGGAAAAACGAAAAAAAAAAAAGTGGAAATTTTTCTTCAGAATTATAATGGATGATGTATTGAAACTCAGAAATTTGAATAGGCACTGACAAGGCTATTGTTACATCTTTCGAATTTGGAAAATCGTTTATTTTGAATTATACTTTCTCAACGTCAAATAATGTTAACTAATGGTGAATTTTTTCCCGAAGCGAGCGATTGTGTTCCGTATAATTAATGACAGTCGAAGAAACACTTGGCATTGACATATTTTGTAATTGATATTAAGAGTAACAAGAATTTCATTGATAAAATTGATACATGACGAATAAATTATGCGAGCGAAATAATATTTTAATATATATTTCAATATGTTAATCAACGTAAATAAATAATGGAAAATTGTTTGCGTTTGTTTTTTACTCGTTCAGTTTCTGTTCATACATTTTTTTCGTTCAGGTTTAACTGATGTAAAATTGTAAACTGGTGGCTGGAATGAAAAGGTTAAAAATTATTGTTTTATCGCGCTCTTTCTTGAGCGTTACCTGAGCAAAATTTGCTTTATCAACGTTTGGAGCATTTACGAATACACGTCATTAGCATGTTGTTCATTTTTATATATGTTGTTAAAACTCACATAAATTTGTATTAAAGTTGCATAAAAATAATGCGCTCCACTTTTTCACGGTCGTTTCACGCGTTTTCTCTTTTGAAGATATCACTTGAAAATAAAGTTTTATGGTAGCAATAAAAATGCGTCAATCTGTTTGAAATCGAACTTTCGGTATTGAGTGACAACGGCGAGAGATTAAGTTGTTAAAACGATTGCAATTTATATTTATATTCAATATTCTTACGGTATAAGTTACTTCGATTATGTGGCACTTTAGTCAAGTTGAAAGCAGGTATTCGCAATGGTGGTTGCCTGGCAGGATATCAATATTTTTTATTTAATTATATATAAAATAAAATTAGACTAGTTTATTTTGTAGTGTGGATGGACTTTCTAAATTGAGAGATTTTTAATTTATTTCATACAAAATATTTGCTTTCACTGAGAAATTCAATATACGATATATGAAATTTATATATAATATATTTGATAATCATACACCAAACGAAATCAGTTTAGCTACATTTACAGTGTAAATGCACTTTCTAATTGAAGATATTTTTAACTTAGTTGATACAACCTTTTTGCTTTTACTGAGAAAATATATAATAAAGGAGTCGTTCGTAGAGAAAAAGTTGTAAAATATTTGAAAACATAATATATTATCAAGTTAGATGTATTATATGCAGTTGATAATGCAGCATGGAAATATCTGATTTATCTTCAGAATCGACACAAAAGATGGTAAATAATTTCATTTACGCACTCAACATTGCGTCACACAGTAGTAATTTTCATTATGCCTTTACCTCAGTATAATTTAAGAAGGAATATGTTCCGTAGTTTGAATAATGTATATCTTTAATAATATCCATTGGACCAGAAACATATTTTAATAATACTAAATATTTCCATTGAATCCTATTGTTTAATTCAACGTTTGTTAAATCTCTTAATAAGTTACACGGATGAAAATGACGCATTAAGATTTAGGTTCACTATGATTTCTGTCACTGCATTGTCGTATCAGAAATAATTGTAACAACCTCTTTGTTAAAACATATGGTCTTTTGTTTGCAAACTACGTTCCAAAAATTAATAAAACGGTGCAGTTTCTACTAAATATGTTGAACATGGTACATAACGGCAATGCGACTTCAAATTACTGTAGATCTTTTCGTTTTTCATGTTATTCCTTTCCGTGCATGCTTCAAAACTACCAATTTCCTATATAATTTAAGACTTTCTTTTTACAAACTTTTCCTTTCATCACTTTTCAACAATCGAATCATTCAAAAGAAATTAAAAATATCTCGCGTGACGAACGGGACCGAAAAGCAATGCGCACCAAAAGAACATTGTTCTGAAGAATTAAAACGTTTGAACCACAAATAAATGTCGGTAAGACTTCGACAATGTCGTATAAACGTCGAAGTTTTATAGATGCTTGATTCACATTTTAAACATTATTATTTTCGAAAATAAATATTTCCTCTTGCAATTGTCTAAGAAACATCTACAAATATTTAAACATATACACAGGAACGAAATTACTGAAAATAAGTAAATGATTTCTTAAAAATCATCGATTCGGTTGTTAAAATATGAGTTATTTCTTTTATGAAAACCAGCATTTATCAACTTATTAGCTATCTTTTTTCGTTGGGAGAATCAAAATAGGCTTCACGGTGCTTGGCAATCAGTAATTATCAAAGATACAAGAGCCTTCTTTTTTTTGCTACAGTTATTGGACTGATTGAAAAAAAAATCATTTGGTTGAATTTACATTTACCAAATGATCCGTGCAGATCCGTCCTCATTTCAGCGCTTGTTATTTAGTAATGTTATAATTCCATTTAGTAAAGTAGCCACCCTACAATGGGGTAGGTTGAACGAAAGTTTGGTTGATCGAGGCAAACGTTGATTCGGTCGAACGCGAAGGCTCGAATTCGGTTGGTTGAAGCAAATGTCGTTGCGAGTGTTGGCTGTTGGGGCAGTTTCATCATGACAATATCAATTTAGGCTGTCCGGCGGCTGGCTCGGCCGAGTCGTGGGAACGGTTGGCGTTCGCGTGTAAATCCGAGGCAGCCGGACGGCGCGGCGAGCGAGCGCGAGCGAGCGACGCTCGGCCGGGCCGGAGGGAGCGCGACGGCGCTGTTAACCGAGCCGAGACATAGACACACGGCCGGCCGTATCTCCGCCGTACGCTGCCGCTTGCGCAACGTCTTTTCTAAGCGATCTAGCCGCGGCTCAACGCACTGTAGTCAATTAATGCGCTACAGTGCGCGCGGCCGCGAAACGCGCTCGAAATGCCAGCGAGACAACGATCTCGCCGCTTGCGACAATCGGCACACCCGGATGTCCGAGCGACGTATAGTATAACGTGTATATACATATATATATGTATATATGTATATGGATATATGGATATAACCGGGCGGGCGCGCGTGCCCGCGGTCCTTTCGATCGTTCAATGTCACCGGCGCCGGCCGATATATGGAGCCTAATCGCCTATTGTTCGCTGATGGACAAGGCCTCGTGGCCGAGCGATAGCGACGATGATGATTATCGCGCCGATTGTTTCGGCGCTTTCGCGGCAACACGAGACGACGAAAGGTGCACCCTGCGTCTCGTTTCCTCGCTCCCACCGCGCGGCCGATTTATCGTCAGCTCTGGACGATTGCTTAAGCTTCATTGTTGAGTCTTTTTTCGGACTACTTTGTGCAGCCCGCTTCGTTTGTTTTTCGTCTCGTTCGCCTAGTTGCCGATGATTGTTGTTTGGAAACAACTAGTGGCATTTTGCTTGCGTTCGCCGCGGGTTACAGCAATCTCAGAACGGGAGACAATCTTCGTTTGTAGTCGGCAATCGATTTGTCAAGAAAATCCTTTTTCGTTCAATCTTTTATCATAGAAATCATTCATTTATTCATCTTTTTTACACTGTATTCGTTGAAATGGTTTTAATCGACGCGTAGAACATTTTAAACGTTAATTTCTTTTCTAATGAATTGTTTTCTATCAAAAAACGAAATTGGTGTCTATATTTATCCAAGTTAAATTTTTTATAAACAAACTCTCCGCTCATTTTTGATAAGAGTGTGCGATTTTAGTTTGATTGGAAATATGTTCAATTAATTGCATATGTACTTGCATACATCTATTAAACTTAATAACACACCATTGTCCTTGACTGAATAGTTACAATAGGAGATTATGAAGTTATAGAGAATACTATTATTTTTGTTGCTTTCCGCAATATAATCTTTGTTACAAATTTCAAATCATTTTTAATACTTTCAGTAAAATACAAATTGCCACAATATTGATTTTCGGAAAAGAACTTAATATTATGTTATAATTTATGTTTATTATTATTTCTATACTTAAGTAACAATAAAATTAACAACAAAGATTCCTTTTTTAATTCGCACTAATAATTCACTAAGAAATTCAACATAATTATCAAATGCTATAACAAGTGGTACAAAAAGTTAACAACCTTTGCATTAGCATAAAAATCAAATCATCAATTCAACGATTAGTTTAAATTATAAATTATTCAATTTACAACAGGAATCATCCGGTAATTATGCAGATTTAAAAATATCCTCCTCCCGTTAAAACAAACAAAAAATTTGTACAAATAGCTGCGGTTTGATACTTAATTACGATCGTTTCAACATGCAATTGTGTTGAGAATGAAATCATTTTTTTTTTTTTTAAATCCCATTTTCTTTGTTGCAGCTGCAATTGCAGAATTGAATTTTGGCAAAGTGTACTATCCGCAATGCAGCGCCGTAAAAACTAATTTTTGTAAAAAATACGAGATTACGACAAAAAATAAATACAAATCCCGTTTTCGACTAATTGTTCAATCAAAATCGTACTTTGAAATTCCACTTGTTTTTAAAATATTTCGACCTTTTTTGCCAAGCCAAACTTGGCAGCTCGTCGATTTCACGTCAGATAATGTTAATGTCGCAACGCTCGCTTCCAGATACGTGTTGAAACATTTGACCACAATTATATTGTTAACATGTTTGACGAACGAACGCAGATTTGAATCTAAGCGGGATTACATAAATCATCGACGAAACGCGGCGCGATGTTAACGTCTAAGGAGCCTCAATAGTGTTTTAATTTCAGTTCCGTTTTTCGGGCTCGTGAAAATAATTGGATTCCACGACAAAAGTGCGCAAGCGAGAGGGGCGGGGGAAAAGCGAGAAGGAAAATGGAACGGCTTGGCGAGAGAAATTCGCATTCGGTGGACATTTATTAAACACAGCCGGTGTGCAGAAGCAAATTTTTGCGCCAGCGAAATTGCGAAACGAGCCACCTTGACTTTATGGCGAAATCTATTCACGAAGAAGTCTAGATAAATTTCCATTAAACTATGAATCGACGTTAATGCGCGAACAGCGCACTTCTATGACGGACTTTTTGCGCGAACGTGCAATGCAATCTTAAATCGCCTGGCTCGATTGACAGAGACGAAAAATTTCTGTAATCGGATTAAAATGAAACTCGATCGTATTTCAATCAATCATTTGTGATTCGGGTAAAAATTAATGTATTTAGAGAGATGGATTTTATTTACAAAATAGATGTAATGTTCCATTTCCATAAATTTGAGAAAACTTGCTATATAAGACAATTATTTTTAACGTTCGATTCTTTAATTTAAATTAAAAAATTCATTTAAATATAGATTTCCAGTTGAATACATTAGAATTGTACGTTAAAAATAAAACAAAAATGATATAAATCAATGTTTCTTGTTATTGATGCCATGAAATTTAAAAAGTACTCCGATTAAGGAAAGTGAGTATATTTTGTTCTCTTTTGTGAATTTTTTTTTTTTTTAATACATTAATTTTTTGTCTTACAAAACACTTACCCATAAATGTAGGGATAAGTTCCAATGTAAATTTTTCTCCTTGTGTTGATTGGAGAAAGCATTTCTTGATTCAAGTTGAAATATTTTTGGTAGAAGTGATCATTTTAACGGTTCTCGGAAAAATATTAAAAATGTTGGAAAGTCTGCAAGTTGCAAACTCTTCCTTTCAAATTACTTGCTTCGATGATTAAATAACACTACGAAAAAGACAGTTGTAAAACTAGCACGATTCCTGAATTTCCCGGCGGAAAAGCCGCGATAACGAGCAATCGGAATTACCCTTGAGTCTAAAATTAGCTCGCATTATCGTGATCGTTGGTTCAGCTATCGAAATCCCTCGGCGTTATCGATTTGCACGGCTGATTACGGATTTCCACGGCCCCGCGGGGCCGCGCATTCAGATTTCTTCATCGGCGCCTTCTTCTTGGCATTTAATGAGCGCGCGAAAATTACAAACATCAGCGTCGGCCGAGTTTCTTTTTCGTCCGGTCTTCCTGCCCACCTCCGCCCTCCGTACCGTCGTCGCGCGGACCAAATTGGACCGCAGGATTCCGCGAAAAGGGCCGCACGGCCATTTCGCTTCAATTACGCGACTTCGTCGAAAGCAGGGGCGCCCGATTAACGGGGCCCCGGCACAATGTAATTTCGGGTCGGGGTGAAGGAGGGAGAGAAAGGACGGCGAAAGAAATTAGCGAAAACCAGGTCACGGGGAAGAAAGATCATCGGCACAAAGGAGGCAAGGACGAGCGGCGAAAATAATAAAACATTGCGGGGAGGGGCGGAGGGGGCATCAGAGTCAAATGAGCAAAAGGAACGACATTGCCTTGTCGAGGGCGGTAGGGGGGAGGGACGTGCCAATACCGAGGCAATATCGGCGATTGCGGGACGATTCGAGGGATCGAATGCGCACGCAACGATTTTATGATCGCCTTTATACTCCCAAATAACACGTTGCCTCTGTTTATCGCTTCATTTGTCGGCGAAATTTCACCGCGCGGCGCAATCATCCATCGTGATATAATCACGCATCGCATGCAACTGCACTTGCGGGATCATTCAATCGTATCGTCGCGAATGACTTCCCGAATGGCCATTGAAAGTTGGACGTGCCGTATTCAATATCGCGAAATGCGCGGCCGTAATTGAGATTTAAATGCGTCTGCGGGCCGACGGTGCGTGCGGGGGATACGTGCTTTCGAAATTTGTTTCTTCACTTCGAGTTCGGCTCGGTTGCTCTCGGAAACAAAAATCAATTGATGGGTCGAGGAATGAAGGTTAATTGTAAAAATGTATAACGTACAAGAAGTTTGTATAGATGGGATCAAAAAGTTTGCCGTAACTGATCCGGATGTGAATAAATATTTCATCTTTTTATTACCTCCTACTCCTTCAATATTCCACAACATTTTCATCTTTACGTCAGAAAATATTATATTACAACTACAGGTCTGCCTATTGAAAAAGTAAGATTCACCTGCTACGATGCACAGACGACTATTCAAGCTATAAAAAAGTCCCTCTCCGCTTTTTTTTCTTCTTCTCTTTGTCTTTCCGTACAATAATATTCAATTGACGATGACCCGCTGAGACGTCAAAATTTCATTTTCTCATAGTACATATGACCAAACGAAATTGATTGGCGACGTATCTTTGCACGATGGATGACGAAATCCTGCCAACGCCGCGGTGTTCTCATAATCAAATTACCCAGCCGTAAGCCGTCCCAATTAAAAGATCTCGCCCGATAAATGGCCGAAGGTCAAAGTCCATTGTCGAGACGTCAAAATCCGCTTCCTCGAAAACCTATCTATCTCGATCGCATTGCGAAATCGCCTCGCACGAAAGCCGATTCTCCCCGGGTCGACGATTTTCAGGCCAATTGTTCTTCGGCGGGACCGTTAATGCGACTTTTGTTCGTCCGGATCGTTATCTCGAAATCGCACGGCCTATCTTTGTCGTTAATTCGACGGTATGGATCTTTGGCACCGTTACGGGCGTGTTTTGCAAAACGCCAGGAAGCGTTCGCGATTGTCCAAATGAAGGCGCAAAAATCGATGACCTTAAAGGCTCGCGGTGACAAGGACATGCCGGGCGAAATGAAGCGAGAGACGCGGACTACGCCGGGGAATAGAAGAGAAAGGCTTTGTTGCGCGTTATTAGTCATTACCGAGGCGGACGTGATAGCCAAGCAAAAAGTCGAGCCGATCGCAATCGAAGTTTGGCCATTGTCAATACACGTTTCTTTTTCGACTTGGAAGAAAAAAAGTCGCGGCGTATTATGTTGATTGAGAACTCGAGAATGCAGGATCCTTTTTTACCCGCAGTTTTTTTTCAGTATTTGTATTGATTTGATAAATGAAGTGGGTTTAAATGGAGTTGTTATTGTTTTTCACTTTTTGCCGCGCGAACGGGAAAACTGAGAAAGTTACCTTGTAGAAGGACGGTAATGATTAATAATAGAATTGCGGTGATTGTAAGGCGGCGTGCTTTTAATTATAGAATAATGTTATAAGAAAAAGGAAATGTTAATATTTGGGCATACATATTTTCAAATACGTTCTGGAAACAAGTTTCAATACTCGGTTGTGAAAAACAAAAAAAAGATAAAAAATGTTGAGATTGAAAAGTAACTACCTCAGTGCGCCATTCTTGTGCTTGTGGTACTAAGAAGGTTCCGAAATGTACCGATGTATATATTTCGCAATCAAATGTGGGACTGTTGGACCGTAATGCCAGAAAATTAAATTATATTATAGCAAGGAAGTTTTAATCTCCTTGAGTTTGATAAATGAAAAATTGAACTTTTAAAATTGTAATAGGAAAAAGCTTAGTTGTTGGCGCGTACTTGTTGCCGCAAGGAACGTGACGCCGTAGATTTGCATTGCCGCGAGCAGTTTCTCCGCAAGCATTGTTGCGCATCGAGCATGCAAGTAATTTGATAAACGAAAAATCGGCCTCGTTATTATCCGTGGCTCGTGTGCGCTGGTCCGAGCGTGTGTGCGCAGGTGTGCGCGGCACACGTTTCGAGGTTACGAGCAACGCCGGGTCTCTCACGAGAGGAGGCGCGGCAAAAAGTCCGCCTTATTCTTACCCTCGCTCGTGTCTCTTGCAACAAATTAATTGCCCGCGTAATTATATCGTGCAAATTTTGAAATAACGTTCCACGGGCATTTTTTGTCGCCGGATCACGACGTGACTTGGCCGTCCGGATCCGGTAACCTATTTAACGCCAACTTCCATCCATAATGCTCGCCGTTCAACCTTATAACTTTCTAAGACAAATAGACGCTTATTGAAAATCAATGTTATTATAATGATAACTGCCCGGGCTCGAATCATCATTTTTGACCTTCGATTTTACAATCATGATAGCAAAATTACATTCATCTTGAACAAAATCTGTGGTGTAGTTTGCGAAACATGGATTTAGGGTTTAAGTAAAGACTGTTGGACAAGAGCATGTAAAATTAGTATTTTAATCGAGTTTGAGAAAAGTAGATTGAGTTCATTTATTTATGGTTTTTAATTAATTTATTCATGTTTTTATTTTAGGACGGGATTTCTTTTTCAGTGTTAATAAAGAGGAAGGATGAAAAAATCATACTTTCTGTATTAGGGTCAATTGAGGTCACTGTTACAGGCCTCGGGTAATTCTGTCATACTGATGTTTTTATCGAAAAATTGTATGAATTAATGTGTTAATGGTTATACTGACCTAAATGCGGCAGTTTACAACAAATTTAGGATTTTTACCTACCCACACGCATGAGTTATTAAAATGCGACTTATGAACTCAAGTAAATTAATCCTAACGTTTTTAATTAATATTCCATTTTATTATAATATTTTATAATATTTTATTTTATTATCGCGTTTTGTTCATTTTTTTGTACAAAAATTGAAGAAAAATTACCAAGAAAACTTTGCATTATATTTAACGATTTTTAAAAATAAAAAAATTTAAATTTCATTTGTCAGATATTACTAAAAATGTTATTTTCGAAACAATCCTTCGAAATCACGCTTATCGTCAGTGTCCCATTCTTTTTATTCAGCTCCCATAAAAAGCGACAGTGGAATTCGACGCCGAAGACGAGAAACGAGAAGAAATTTTCACACGACTTCGTCTAAGCTGGACGATGGTAAAAAGACGACAATTAATTCGAATATTATAAGGTGCAACGAGCTGATTGCCGTTTCCACACTCGATTATGTGCCAATGCGAATGATTCGAAAATAATGACGTTAATTTCTCGTCGCGGGGAAACGAACGATGATTTATAGTCGCGTTTGAAAAATAATGTCACGTGTTTCCGATTGAGCCACTTTTCAACCAGAAAATTCATTTTCCCCCGCACGCAGAGTACAAGCGAAGATTTTTACGGCGATCATAAAACATTGTTTTCTCTTGAAGTACACTTGTTCGTTTTCCATCCAACACGACGGGAATCAAGATCGTAACTCATCGTCGATTCTTTATAATAATGACGTCATTATTACTGTAATTTACATTTTTTCCAGGTTTACGATGTCTATCATAAAAACTCCACATTTCTATCATTACACAAAGTATACGCTAGTGTGCCTTGGTGACTCCTTTATCGGTACTGCAGAAGAAAAGCAATATCTTTATTTTTATTGTCAACCATTGACACTGCTTAGGAAAAATGATATTCTATCTATGCAAAACAACACAATTTCGATTTCTAAAGGCAAATTTCTCTCTCTTTATCGAATTATAAATTTGATTAATGGACGTGTTAAATGCTAACATATGATGTTTCTTTTCAAGTGAATCTTGTAATTTGTTTTATTATGATTTCATTGGATTCGTTTGAAAACAATGTACAATCAGTGAAAGAAAGATAAATATGGTTTAAATGAAAGCAGAAAGGTGAATGCATTACATTTTTTTTTTTTTTTTTTGTTAAAAAAAATGATAAACAAATGATGAAAAGCAACAGTTGTTCGTCGAATTTCCAGTTTTTGTTCCAAACATGTGGATCCAACATAATTGTTTATGCTAGTATAACATTTAGAAATTAATATGTTACTTGAACGGGAAAAATCATGTCATTAGAAAAAGAACAGATTGAAACAAAAGCACCTTGGTCTTAATCTAGTATCAAGAATGTTTTGAAGTACAATCAAAATCGAGGTGTTTTTGTTTTAACATTTGGTATCTTGATCTGAATCTGTTCTTGTTCTAATTATTTATTTTCATATGATTCAAAAGATTCAAAATAAATTTTGTTCCTCTGTAAAAGTAATTGAGAATCGTGGCATGTCTTACTAGTATTTATTTTAATGTAAAGTTATCTTAACATGAACCGTAGTATCAAGAATAACCAAATAAATTATTGCTTTAAAAAATGAATAAAAAAAATAAAGTATAGTTTGCATTGAGTTTCATAACTTGGTTGTTGCTCTTCAAGTCTCGTAAGCGCGCAAATTCGTTAAGCGCACGCAAATTGCCATACGAATACTCGTCCGATCCCCGTCGCATTTTCGTCAAACAATGGATACTTTGAGCGTAGAAAAAAGGGCGCAGCCTGAAGAGTGCACCCGTTGATTATCTCTGGCCCATCAAATTCAATTTTACGTGGAAGGTTAATTGTCAGTCAATTAACTCTTATTTATTAAAGCCGGCCGTATGGTCGTGGACGTTAATGTCCGACGAAATCATGATCGTGGTCTCATTTCGTCGACCACTCATTAACGTACACGGGGAAATCGATTTTTGCCACCGATACGATTATAATTCGCTGTGTTTTCTCCGATTGGCTTTTCACTTTTGCGCACTTTTATCGCGCCCGTATCTGCCGCGCCGTGCAGCAGTTGGCGATAATTAAACGTTTCACCGATGAAAAAGATTCCGCCGAAACCGGGCCCGGCTGATTTACGGCGACGCCCCGACGTGTATTATGCCCAGTCGTATTAATTCATCGACTATCGATTATCGGCTGGCTGATAACGGTCGATCGATAGATCAATTGAGTTACGAAGTAGTCGATAGAAGATAAAGTTGAGCGACGCAGATGTAATACCAAATTAGACAATTCGATTGCTTACTCGGAACCCGATAACTGTACAGTAATGCATCAATCAAACGATAACAGATCTTTTCTTGTTTTACAGTTGGCAAACCTGTACATATTTTGACTCAAAGATGAATTCATCGCTCGCGCAAAGGCGACCGATTCACTTCTATAATCTGGGTTAGATGCTACAGTTTGAATCATATTCAAGGAAATTGCTATACATCAAGAGAAACGGTCATGTTTATTGTCTCCATAGAATTTTGATTGATAATGTTCCGATTGTTTTAGATCTGTACAAAGGCTTAAAATGGTATAAATATGTATATTAAGTTTTGATATCATATGATCGAAAATTCTACATGTATGCCATATACGCCTTTGTAGATTAAATTTTTCAATTGATTTTACTACTAAACGATCGTCATAAAAAACATTCCGCAGAAATAAATCAAATAATTAAATTACGATTATATACTTTCCGAACGTTCGGTTGGACGTCAAGCCATCGATATCCGTCAACCTAATCGTACGAAATACACGAAATTGGTGAAATGAATCACCGAAAAGATGTCACTCGACAGTCGTTTTAATAAATCAATCAGTCGGTCATTAAATTCGAATTAATCATCGTACGTTGAACAGCGGTTTTCTAATCGGCCGATCAGTTCGGTGCGATCGGTCTTTTTTCAGCTTTACATAACATTCGAATTTTCACATGGCTCGCGCGGGAAACGAGCGGATAAGCTATGGCGCGACCTTTCTGACCCGCGCTCGGGTTCGAATTTGAATATCTCCCCGTAGAAATCAAATTTCTAAGTTCAAAAAGCACCTCGTCCGATGACGCAACGCACACTGACATTTACCCCAATGCTTTTTCTCTTCTCTCCCCCTCCCCCCTCCCCCACAGACTTTTTCACCATTTCGAAACGCGCGCCAATTTTTGTTCGGAAAATAACGGCGCGGCCATTGTGTGCAAAGGCGCACGCGTGTGTGTATAACGCGAGTGAAATTCACAAACGAGTTATATACGCCGTGAGGCATGTAGATTCTAAAATCATCGATGCAAATCGACGCTGCGGAATTCCCGGTTTGATGCGCGCGCATCGCTCACTTCGTGGGCGCGAGATTCAAAAATGCTCCTCCCCTCCTGTCGCTTAGATTATTCTTAACATTTTTATGTAATGTTAAAAAACGAATTTCCTTTAACGAATTAGGTTTGGACTAATATTTCAAAAGTGAAATTTTAGCCTTACATCAAAGATTTTCGTTGTCAATTTTAATCTTTAATTTATTTAACCCACCGTTAAAATACGAAAATAAATTGCTGAAAATTAACGGATTAAAGTACTGAGAGTTTTAATAATCATTTCGAATATACCTAATATTTTCAACCTTTCGTCACCAATATTTTTGTAAGCCACATTACGGATGCAGCTTTTAATAATAAACGAATGAGAAACGAAAACAAGGCAAATGAAGTGAGAAGAAAGGCAAAGAAAAGAGCTCGACCCGGACAATCGGGCTCGAAAATAACGGACGCCCCGTCAGCGGTCTCGCATTCCGTCGAAATTTCGAAATTCATCTCAACACGCGCGCCAGCAAAAGGAAAGTCAGCGTAAAAAAGCGGCCGCGTAGGTGTGCCCATTCATTTCTTTTTCTATATCATTTTACTAAATCAAGGTAATTTATTCGCCGTGTAACGGAACAGAAATTAAATTCCAGCTTTGGGTCACTCAGGGCTGAGACGCGCGCGCGTTTCAACATCCGTTACTGTTGGATCCCGCAACGCTTATCTCTCGACTTATTGATAAATCAATTAGTCTCACGTTCCGCTCAATCTGATCGAATAAATTAGGAGGTCCTGACCTCGCCGAGACTTGGCCATTAAACCGGCGAAAATGGCTCGCGACGTGTTTACGATTTAAAATGGTTTTCGCGTGGGGAAATTGATGTGAAAACGTTTAAAATTATGTGCAATCGAAGTATGCTACTATTTTTTCTTTGCTTGCATTTTTTGTAAATACAATTTTTTTTTTCAAACTAAGAGTATCATGGAAGCATTTGTTCAAGAGCTTTGCTTTTATTGAGAAACGTCTATGATTATATTTCATCAAAATTAGATTTTACTTATTATGTCATGGGACGACATTCACGATCGCGATTTTGTTGAAGTAACGTACGACCGGATTTGATTACATAAATTTCCAGGTAAATGACTGTGTATAATTACGCATTTTTAATGTACCAACGGCAGTCAATAGAACAATGCTTTATGCACGTATTGATAAATAGGATTGTCCGCGTCAAGCCGAGCTTGTCTAATCTGGATAGTAGAAAGTTTTATTTATGGTCACAATGTCTCGTTCGAATTAGTTTAAATCAGCTTAACGAGAGTCGTTTAAGCATCTTGCGGCGACCCGTGAGTTTCATTACGTCCAAATAACCGCACATACGTCGCGAAATAAAATGCAGGCCAAATTAAATTAGAGAGATGCATTAGCGTATAACGCGAGGACATTTATTCGATTATCGTTTTTCCACGCTATTAAGCATGCACTGCAGAGGAACAATTTTTTTTTATCTTTGACTTTCGTTGGCTTTTGTCACGAATGATAAAAATACAGAAGTAAAAATATGTGGTGTTAAAGAACGATTCTTCTACTGCACAAATGAGTATTTTGCATATGCTTATGTTTTAAAATAAAATAATTAATAATCGTCATGAATGAGAAGAAAGAAAACACTAACTCCGTTAAATCTGACACGATGAATCACCTTAAAAGAGATGTTCCCACCGTACTTCTTTCTCGCGGAACATAATACCAAACTTCTTTATTCGCAAGAAAGTCTGAATTGCCGACGAGTTTTTCAAATCACTTTCTTCCTCCGGGAATATTGTTACTCGCGCGATCCGCCGTTGTTCCGGCCGCGTACGTCGACGCGCGAAAGTAGTTGCGAAGAAAGATATTGAAATAAATAACGAGCAACGGAATCGGGTTGAGAAGAAAGAAAAGGGAAAAAAAGGAGATGCATTGTGAGTTTAGTCATCGGCGGTGGATGATTGTAACATCGCACACGTGTATGAGTTCGGGCCGAGGTATTGCGGAGGTAAGGCAACGGTGACGTAAGAGTTCCGTGTTGTTCGGCCGCTCGCTCACGTACGCGCGCACACAGAGCCGCGCGAGTGGTTGCGCCGTAGGATCCAGATTCCAGATGTCAATCGGTGCCGCGTGGTACGGGTTAAACGCGAAATCCTATAAATTTGCAATGTCTGCCGGAGCCTGACGTCCTTGTGGCTAAGAACGGAGCTCGCTTATTAGAAACTTATAAAACCGAGTCATTTACGCACGCCAGCGTGAAACCAGCCGACCGTCATCTCCGCCGGGGAAATATCACGGAAAGCGACGTGAAATAAAGCGGAACGCAGCCGATCAACAAGATGGAAGGAGACGCCGCGAACGATCATTTTACTGCCGGATTGTTTTGACGGAGTTGACGCGTTCCAGATGGCGGTTTGCCGCAGTCTTTTGGCCTCTTCGTGTTTCAAGATGTTTTTCCATTATTTCAATCCGTTGTGTTGCATTATCATCACAATTTCGAACGATACAATTAAAATTTTTAATGTTGATCAAACAAATTTTTGACGATGGAAGAATGGTCTGAACAACTTGCGTTGCAATTTCGCAGGGTGATTTTTTATACCGGATTTGTAGAAGCTAGTATCCCTTTAAATTACAATTTCTATTGATAAAAATAAAACTCAATGATTAGCTTAAAACAACCAACCCCTTTAATCAAAGTATTTCTTGAGAGTTTCTTTAACATTGCCAATCTCCTCTTTTTGAACAACTGACCTATCAGGGAGGATATCGCCGCATTTACGCGAACAAAACACAAGCAAAAGAAAAAAAACTCAGAAACGAAAGGAAGAAAAAAAGAAAGAAAAGAGTGGAAAAAAACGAAAGCTGTGAAGATTTTCTTCATTCCCGGCTCGACTCGTAAATCATTGCGGCATTCTGCCATTGGTGCCGCGCGCATGCGCGCGGCCGTCTCCGAGCAGCGTCTTCGCACTCGCGCGCCGGCAGCCGTCCGTGCGAATTGGGCGGATCGCCGGTGAAACCGGAACCCGACAGCAACCGGGCTTTGATTTGTCGACCTAAAAGCGCGCCAAGTAGTTGTGCAATTCCCCGACGCCCACAGTTCACGTCTTCAAAGGACATTTATGGACCGACCGCGAGAATCTTGACCTGTAACAATGTCGCCGAGTCGCGTCTGTCAATGAAAACAAAGCTGATTCTAGTCCTTTGGCGATACGATTGTTCGCAAACAATTGATTTCAAGAATGGCGGTGGTTCAAAAAATTTGATGAAACTCTGATAATAGGCTCATGAGAATGCTTAAGGTTGCTTTTACAGTATATACTGAGAAAAAGTGATGGCGTGATTGTAATCATGCATCATTCTTTCTATAAGTAAATGAAGATTCGTAAATTACTCTGCTAAGCGAAGATGATAACACATTTTTCGATAATAACTCATTTGAAGCAGATCTACATAAGCATTGAATTAATCGTAAGGAAGTTATCGGGAATAACGTATGCAGCAAAAGGATGTGTTTACCGAGCAAACAAAGATCGATCAGTCGATTAACAATTATTATTACAGCACCGGAGTTATTTTTACGTTAACAATGCAGTGGCTAAAACAATATTTATATTAACTGGAATGTCGGGGCACCTTGCGTGCCGTGTACCCGACTAATTTTCACGAGCATGAGAAGAAAAGAAAAAAGGGTAGGTACACTTCTCGGAGTGAAGTTGAAGTTAACAATGGAGCCCGGTCGATTGGAATTGTAAAATTGACGCCTCGCAATCTGATGGGAGAGACACGATTCGTCAATAAAAGGAGGAGAATAGTTGGCTCGCCGGTCAATCAGGTTTGAAATAATTGGACGTCCAACTAGCCCGAGCGTTCCACTTCGGGGCGATCGTCGATTTGGATTTTCAAAAACTAATTAAGATAATTAACGTTGAGCAACGATTGTTCTAATAATCCTCCCGAGCCTAATAGCTTAGAAGATCGAACAGCGGGTCACTGGTGCTGCAAACGATGCGTCATCGCCAAGTTATAAGCTTCATTGCATGGAATATCATTTCGCGATATTAATAATTGAAGATATTCCTGTAAGTTACGTTGGAAGAATTGTAAGACATTTTCAAAATGTTTTCAAAATTTCTTTCAAACATGATCAAATAAATATTTCAAAGAATACTTTCAGAGTTTCCTTCAAGATACTTTGATGGCTTGTTTTATTTTCAAGTTCAGAAAACATCGAAAGTGTCGTTCACCTAGCTCAACACCCGTAAAAAAAACCAGTCTGACAATTCTCCAATCTCTGGAGATTAAATATTCCGAGAGTATTTTGAAAACTGTTAGCAGATATGCCCACAATGAGCTGTACGTGTGCCGTGGCTGGCGTTGATTGTCAAAGAATGGCCGACGATGCGACGCGCGAGCCAGCCGCAACAAGCGGGGCACCGAAAAATCGGCCTGGAATGCCGATGCGATTGCGAAATGGCAATAATTACTGGCACGCACGCGTTCCCAGCGACCAAGTTTTTCGCCGCGATCCCGTATTTACACGCGCCGTAAACATAATGATAAAGGTAATTTACAGGCCGCCGTTGCACAACGCGGCCGATTGCGCAAGCGCGCGCGCGCGTTTCGGGCGGGAGAATAAAAAAAAGGACGGCAATTTGCATCCAAAATGCGGCATGGAACATTGGAACGCCGCGGAATCATCCATCTCTTCCACCATTAAGCCAACGCTATATATCATGATAGAAGCGAAACCATATACCAGCTAGGCTGGCTTGCGCAAGCTAGCGGTCCGCCTACATAGCAACGGCCGCGTCGTGAGTTCTCATAGCCGAGCGTTTTGAGTTTAATCATTGCTACGTGTAGCGACCTACGGCCGCTCGTATCGGCCGCTTTTCGCCATCCACTGTTCAAATGTCAACGAAAAATTCCTACGCTTCTTTTTCACTTCCCGTTATTTAGGACGGCTCGCGTGTGTTAGCAGAGGACGTTGCATCGATAAGATACGGCCGCGCAGATGCAACACGCATTCTGCTCGAACCGCGAGACATCCATCGCGTTAACTATTTTTAGACAACTCGCCATGTGATTTGCGCTTTTATAGTTGATCAACGAGCTTCAATTAAGGCGCGACTCGGCTTTTCATTGGTCCGGCGAAACAAAAGTCCTACAAGTTTTTGCTTTTCCACTTTTTGTTCTTCTAAATTCAGAGAGATACATTGATTTGATGGGTTGCAACTGAATGTCAAAGACAACGAACATTATACCGTCAGATTTTGTTAATATTTCATAAAATTGCGAAATAAATTTTTGTGAAAACGTACTACGATTACAATAGTACCCACAAAATTTGAGACACATTACATAATAGACATATAATTATTAACATAATTTCTCTCGTTACTTCGCTTTTTACATTGTACTCCGCCTGCAATTTTTTATATTTCTTTTTTTTTCCTTTTTTATACAAGTAGCGATCGCGTATAAAAAAAAAAAAAAACGTAGTTCCTTTTTATAACACCTAACGAGCGTTATGACACATCAATTTCGACGCAACCGTTTCAATTTACATTCTTCCCCCGACAATTCGAATTCCACGCGGCTCTCAAACCACGAGCCGTTTATTACGTATTCAAATGTTTGACCGTTTGACTGCTGAATCGGGGTACTTTTTTGCCCGCCGCGGCAATTACAAATGCCTCGTCGACCTAAACTGTCGGCGGACTTTTTCTCCAGCGAGACTCCCGGCTATCTAATCTGAAATAACGGTGTCACGCTCAGCAACAACGTTTACCTTCTTTTGCAAACGCGCCGTCCTTTTTTATCCCCCTTTATTCGCACTTTTATTCGCCTTTTTATTCAACAATGCCGTGTTTATAGCTTCTTAATTGAATTAATGACTCGGATCAAAGCACGACCAAGAGGAAGGAGATTCGCACTTTACGATCTGCAATTGTTTTCTGGCGATTTCATTACATTCAGAAGAAAAAGGTTTATTTTATGGAATAATATGTGTTGATTTTCAATAGATGAAATTCGTTGAAATATTACTGTCTACTATAAATGTTATGTTTACATAAAATGTAAAAACATTATGCTCAAAAAGAGATGTTATATACGAATCTTGCAATACCGTTGGTTGAAGTCAATTATATTTTGTACACGTTACATTATTTCTTTGTTTTAAATATTTTTCTATCTATCAAACGATGTCGCTATTTCCTCTCGCGCAGATTTTTCATTTTCGTTCATTCGTTTGGTTTGATCAATGTCCAGAAACTTAGCGGCTTTCTATTGGACGCATTATTTTTACGACGCAGCCGCAATTTTTTTTAAAAGTAAGAACGATCTAACAATATTAGTTATTTAAAGATAACAACGGGATTACATAGAGCATGCTGAAATTTTACTTTCGAAACGCTTTATCGATTACCCTAATAAAACGTGGACGTAAAAATGTTATATCGATCGTATTTCTTGTATCATAGTGACAAGCCAAACTCTCAAGCGACTTTTTTGGAATTTCGCATGCAAATTGTCACATTTGTTAAAAATATTAACATTGTAATTTCTTAGATATTATATGATTGCACTTGCAACATACCGTCGACAAAAAACAGAAATGTTAATTTTTGTATTCGATAAATTTTTTGTTTAATATTTGAATGAGCATCAGAATTTATCGGTGAGAAATAAATTTTCATTATTTTCTCACCGATTAATATGAACGTAGAAATAATTTGACAAGTAGAACCGTCTTTTTCACCTATAAATTACTTTGCAGAAAAAGGAACGCACACAACTATATATTTTAAATAAATCATTGATTAAAAAAAATCAATTATCTTACTTCGAGTAAATGTTATTTTAAGTAAAAAAGGTGTATTTTCAAAAAACTTTCTGTCGCTACGAATAAACTGTAGTGCTTTACGAGGACAATTAAACATGCACATAGTGTTCTGCGAAAGCAACGAAAAGTCGAAGTCCGGGTTCGACAAGCACCGTCTCGCGGCGACGAAATTGCCCGGGACACGAGAAAATGAGCCGCGGCTTCCGTCAATTTGAATATCCCGCGCCGACAATTGGCCACCGGGACTGTGCCGGCGAAAGTCGAGCGCTCTAACGTGGTTTGCGAAAATTTCGCGAGCGCCGCGGTAGTTGCGCGGAAGCCGCCAAAGACCGCGACTCGCGCCTCCGGCGCGCTCTCGTCGGCCGATCCGTATCGTCGTCTTATTAAGTGCAACATGTCAGCGTTCGTTTCACCCAAGTCCGCCGTAACTTTCACCGATCGGATGCGAGACGAGAGACTCCCGGCGTCGCGACACGTCGGAGGAACTAGCCGAGCCGGGAGCACTTATTAATGGCTCGCATCGATTGCGATACAATAACTGTCCCGTTTTCCGATTAGATAACAGTTGTTTATAATTCATAGCGCGCCGTGAGTTATGGCCTGGCTTCGCCAGCTTGCGAAAAACCACGGGATAAAAATGGCCGCTCAACTGGAACGAACGTCAATGGTAATTTTTGCCGGCATTTGCATAAGTGTTGTCTCAGCCGATTTTTCGAGCGCCGCGCGGTAAATCATGCTCTTATCGCCGATCGATTGCCGGGATAAGCGCAGTCTTTTTCTTTTCTTTGCATTTAATCAACAATGTTGCTTGGCCATTTTCTATTATGCTATTGTCCGAGTTGACTTGTTGACAAGTGTCAAAAGTTCCATTGCCGGTACAACTGTGTCTAAAGTGTATATAGGTTTGGGACGAAGATTGCACGGTGATTTGATGGCAATAAAAATCTATTCAATTTCATAGTAAAAAAATGGAAATAAATAATATTAGTTATGTATAACTTTGCTAAGAAAGCGCTACTTTTTCAGCAAAGTTTTTTGTATCTGAGACACCAAAAGTGTCTACTATTAAGGCTATTAACTGGAATATTTGTAGCATGTCAAACATTAAATAGATTTCAAAATGACATTTTCCTACACAGTCAAAAAACAAGAGTTTCATTTTAATTTGTAATGATTTCGTCCTTGATTTGTAATGTCTCAAATATCAGAAATACTTGAAACGGGACAGTCGATTTTGTATCATGTGTAAATTCCTTTTACAAAAGTTTTTAAACATATTCTATATTTTTATCTTTTGTCTAAAATCACTTACAAGATTTATTCACAAACTGAAGAAAAAAAAAAGATTCTTCAATGCGACGTATCGAATCGAAAGAATTAATTATGAGACAGTGGCAAAAAGCCGGCCGCCGAGAAACAATCCCGATTATTCATCCAATTTTAATCTTGCGCCTGTCGCTGAGTGATTTGTTTGCGGTTGTTTATCACAATTATTGTACGGCTTAATTAAATTCATCATGTGATCACGATGACTGAACCTAGTGATCAAAAGGAAAAAACTGCGATGTTGATTCGAGAAATTTATGTGCACTGCAGAAGCAAAGCCGGGCCTTGGAACGATAAATTGCGATTTTTTGGGGCCTCGCTCGGCCAATCGCATTGTCCTTGTTTTAATTTGCAACAACGTCGTTCAGTAATGAATCGAAAGAAAATGTGCCGTCAGCGTAAACAATTAATTTGCATCGACGTTTAGTTTTATTTAACATTGATTTCGTATTGCAACTTCAATTGAATTACCTTTTTGTTGTATGAACCAATTTAGTTTTGCTTTGAAGAAAGAAAAAAAAGATGTTGCTTTCGAGTTGCAACTTTCTCTCATTGTTGTGCGGCGATTTGAATGATGTTTGTTGAAAAAATGATTGCTTCGACAAAACATTTTTGTTGTTTCGAATAATCATTCGGTCGATTCGAGTTTCATTAAAATTCGTTGGATGCTAACTCGACGATCGAGCTGAATTGACAAGAAAGTGGTTTTGAATTGAATAAACCAGAAGCGTTCTATTCAGCGCTTTGAAGATAATGTTGTAATTAATTATCGTTGCTTATGCAATTCGATGTGTGGAAGCAGATTGTTATAATTGCATTAACGAATAAATAGATTGCTAACGCTGGAACAAGTTAGCAAGATTTTAGGTGCTGTGCCTATTTCGTATTTTGATTAACGATGTTTGTTAAAAGAGGTTTTATGTAAGAACGATTAAATGAGTGTTTGGATAATAAGTTTTGAATTCAATTATAACCTCTTTGTAGAAAGTTTTGATTTGTAAAGCGTGCACGTAAAAAAAAGTTAATTACAAATTTCTGTACTTTTATATAAAATTACTATTCCGTCTTAGAAAGCGAGGCCAATGAGCATTTTTTCGTTCTTTTTAAACTTCTTTTTATTTAATTTATTAAAATTACAGTGCAAATTAAAAAATATTGTTCAAGTTTGTAACTATGATTGTGTCTACAAATTTTAATTTTCAAATGACTTCTGCTAATTTTTTATTTTTGTAATTTTGCAAATTTATCAACATTTGTCAAAAAAAAAAAAAAATATAAATATATGAAACTAGGATCATATTTCTCACTTCAAGACACAAAATGGCCATAAAAATGATGAATATGATCTCGCGCGCAAAACTTTTGCCGACGATTGTACAAAGACCATACAAAGTAACGCTCGTCTTGCATGCATCGAAGTCACCGCGTCGTTCCTCCGTTCGTTGAAATCTACGAACGGCGCGTCGCAGATATATGTGACGCGACGTTAAATTATGCAGACTCAAGGAGGAATAAGAAGTTATGCAAATCCGGCCACCCTTTCCTACCCCTCCCCCGCGCGGTTTTATTTTCGCCCGAGGTGCCGGAGAAACGTCGCCATTTTTCCACGCGGTAGCCATGAAAATTTCTCTGCCGCGAAACACGGCCAGGTTTCGATCGAGATCGCCGGCCGATCATAGAGTGCACGCATAGGTGAACGCGCGCGCGCGCGCACGCGCAATTGCGATTCGATTTATCTCGTAGAGATGCCGCGGGGCTACGGCCAAATGAGATGCGCCGACGTTGCCATAATGCGCAGGTAGAAAGTGGCACTCTACTTTGTTGAATCGGCCGCAGTTTTGCGCTTCCTTCCTGTGCGATTCAATTGTACCATTTAATTCTGACAAAATCATTTGCTAGAATCATTTTTTTATTATTTGTGTATTTATTTACTTCTTATATATATTATGAACTGTTTTCTTTTCTATTTTGTGTAAAAACGATTCTGAATTAATAAAGAGTACAATTTCCTAAAATACTTGAACTTTTTTTAACAATAATGTAGTATTTCATGAACGTTACTGAAAAACATCAACACGATTTATTCAGACACAATTGAATATTAAAAGCGGATATGGAGATTAATTAATTAAATAATTAATTTAATTCCATTTGAAAATTTCATATTTGCATTGAATACATCGACGACAAGTGAACATTAAACATCAGATAAGGAGTAAATTAATTTACCTAATTCTTGCATTAAAATTCATTAATGAATTAACGTTTCCGATGCTTTTCTGTTCTACGTGAAATGATAATTAATTAGAGATATTGTAATCTGAATGTTTATGACAGAAAAAGAATTTCTTAATTAGTAAAAATTAAATAACGTGCCAAGTGAATAATTGATAAAAAGTAAATTTTTACGTAAATCGAACCAGAAAAAAACGTTTTTACAATTATTGAAGTAATAACAATAAACATTAAATTTACATACACGTATTTAATGCATTAAAATGTATGTGTATAGGTTTATTTATAATAAATAAAAAAATTAAGATAAACAATCGAATCATTATACTTTTTAAGAAGATGACAAAATGACCTTACTAAATGGTCAAAAATCAGTTAATCAAGTGCAACGAACTGAAAGAATGGGGGAAAAGCAAAAAAAAGGTGGGGAGGAGGAAAAAATGTGGCCGGCAAGACGAGAAACAAAAGTGATAAAAAGAAGTTTTTGTCTCCTCGTCGAAATCAAACACGAGTCTTGAAGAGATAAACCGTCGTCGATAAATAGCAGTCGGTAAAGGTTGGCCACGTGAAAAAGAAAACTAGTCTTCTTTCAATGGCGCCGTAAAAAAATTTTATGTATCGTGACAAAAAACTGGTTTCCACCGATTTTAAAATGCGGCCATAAGAAATGTCAGAAATTTGATTAACGACACGTACAACTGTACCTTCTTGTACCTTTTAGCACGCATGTTAAAAAAACTAATGTAAAAAGAAACAAGGAAATAAAGATGGAAAACAAAAAAAAATAAAAAATTATTACAAACTGTACTTAAAATGTTGTTGTAATTATTAATATTATTATTTTTATCATCATTATTATTACTTTTATCGATAATAATAATAAAAAATATAATTACTTTCAATTCCAATATTATCGCCCACGTGGTAAACGAAAAATCGCAAAGATAGAAAAAAGAAGAGAGGTGTAATTTTTCTTTTTTTTTTTATCGCAATGCTCGCACGATTTTTTCCACGCACGCATAAGCTCACACGCAAATGCGGACAAAAGTGGCCGGGTAATTGGCATGCCGCGTTTTCCCTAAAAACCACAATTTTGTAAACACATTCCCGCGGTAATGCGCGAGTATACAGTAATGGCCGGGCATTTTCTTTTCTCGTTGTCTATTTCGATGTATGCGAAATGTGCGTGCGCGCGAGTGATCGTCGGGCTCTAACTACACGGGATTCAGACCGCGAACGCACATGTCAGGAGCGAGATCGTCGACCTTTTGGTCGCCGCCGTCGGCGGACGGGTCGCTCAACGATACGCGCATTAATATTTCCATCATTATCTGCTTTGCGAGAAATTCAATTTCCCAAACGAGATAAGGCGCAGCCAGCAGCGGTCCGCGAATCGTTTTTCGACTGTCGTCGGCGCATGAAATATGCCTCGTTTCCGTTAAATTTCATTCTAAATCAGGCTTTCGTGCTAAATGAAATTCAATAAAACTGGCACCGATGTTCTTTGACTTCAATAGGTATCATCCTTTCTTTCTTTATCGTTAACATTGCTATGTAAAGCTATGCATTCGATAAATTTTTTCAGTAAATTCTCTTTTTTATTTGAAATTGAAAACATAATGTTGATACCAAATAAAAGAGGAAGTAATTAAAGACCAAAAAATAAATAAAAAGCAAAAAAAGAATAATAATAAGATCTTTTAATTTTTACATACAAGATGATTCACTTTGACAATCGGAAAATTATATAAAAGAAAGAAAGTATTAATATCAACGTTATATAAGGTTTTTATGTTAATAAAAAGATTATGTTAATAAAAATATCATAAATTTGTTATCACTACTATTGTAGGGTGTAATTTAAAATAACATTATAATTGTCTCTGCGTATCGTGTCGCGCTCCTCGGATCGACAGTGGTCCGATTTGACAATAATTATTTTTGCAACGATTAATAAATTGCACGGGGAGAAAAAATGCCATTAAATCAACAACATACTCGATATAGAATGCAGGATGTTAAAACAAAATCAAATGTTGTTGAGTTAAAAACGACAAGTAATTGCCTCAAAAACCGGTCGTAATAGA
>JABFOV010001399.1:0-25688 GCA_022817685.1 Aradophagus sp. ZL-2020
CCGAGTCGCTGACTCGGCTGTCTAGGTATGTCATACAATGTCTGTGTTCTGAGTAGTATCGCGGTGCATATGCGTTAGACCCGCACACTGATGCACTGGGGTGTCCTGATTGTTTTTAAGTCAGAGTTAAAATTTCCTTTTTTTTTTTTTTTTTTTTTTTTTTGTAACAGAAAACTACAAATTCAATTCGATAAAAGACTGATTAATTGTACGACAATTAACATTTCAGGTGTGGACGAGCTCCGGGGAGGTACATTAATAAACGACCAAAGGCGAGTAACACAACTGATGCACCAGTGGGGGTTGTCCGATGCGCCATAAGGCACGCGACAGAAGGGGTCGCTCTGCTCCGCTGACTCGTGAAAACACCCATCCACCGAGCCGTGTTGGTCTCACCACCACTTCCGCAACTTAATCGCGAAAACTTGGACGTTCCTGTAGTGACCGGTGAAAGCAGAAAAGAAGAATTACAAAGTGTCAAGTTAAAAATTTGGTGACCAAAAATGAGTGCGTTCAAGCGGTACCAGAGCAAGGTCTTTTGGAACCAGATGCAAGAACTGGATATTGGCGCCAAAAGTTTGCCACTTGTGGAGGAGAGCTTGGACAGTTCGAAGGACACTACCGGCGATGCCAATATCACAGTTATTCGACGTGACAGAACTGCTGACAACAGTAAAGAGGAACTATCGCAAAGTCCTCGGTTAGTTCGTGAGATAATTTAATTTAATTATGGGATATCTTGCGGTTGAAGTTTTATTTGCGGCTTTTGAATAAAGACGTAAACTAATTTTCTTTTTTTATTATTATTATTATTATATCTTATTGCGAAAGTTTATAGCTTGTCCAATGTTATTTAAAATATATGTTGTTTTACTGTGTTTAAATGAAATTTCTTATTAACTTTAATTATGGTATTGATTATAATCGTATAATATTTATTATAACGATAAGTAGTACAAATATGACATCTCATAAAAAATTTATGATATAATTTATATAAATAAGTAATACATTAGAAAATTTCGAATATAATATTATATATTATGTCTTATCAATTAAAAATTATAAAAATACTTTGTTCAACTTCATAATATGCGACATCTTCATATAATGTTCAGTACAATCAATTTTCTTTACATCGGATTAAATAATGTGTCGAAACGATCGTGGAAATTGAAATTACATTGGAACATTTTGTATCCGCAGAAACTCATTACTCATTAACCATGAAATGCAATTACACCGATAAGTTTCGACATCTGCAATCTTTGAATACCGTAAGAAAAGGACGTTTTTAACCGCTTTTTCTTGCCCCCGTTAACGTATATGATATTTTCTAAGCAGTAAAAATAGATACAACGTTTTGTAACGGATCTATTAACTAATTGAAACATCATGCTGCTTTAATGATTGATATCAACTGACTATTTTTCGCAATTTATTAGATTATGTACTCAAAGTTTCCAACGTTTATCAATAAGCAAAAACGAAGTCAAATACAATTTTCGGTTTCAAAGAGCGACATTTTTTGTTTATTAATTTTACCAAAATGGGTTTTTTTCGTTTGTCAATGAATGTTGAAAATTTTGTTTTAATATCAAATTTTATATAAAAATATGACTTGCATGTGGTTGTTAGAATATATGGTAAATTTTACTCTTGTTCTGTTCAATTTCAATTTCAATTCCCATAAATCTGAACGTTGTCGAAGTGCGAATAATCAGTGACGCAATTAAACATGCCAATCAATGGGAAGTCGCAGCACTCGTCGATATTCCAATCGGTGAATCAGAACGTGTTTCATAGTGCCATACAATAGACGCGAGAATCCGTTTGTGCACGTGACTCATGCATAACTCACTTGCATTTTTCTTCTCCTGCGCAGCAAGACGCGATATAATTCTATTTTGAATTCAGGTTCGTGATTCATCTGCAATCCGCGAATAATCGCCGTTCCCGTGCTACCGCGCGAATTCAATCACGGAAGACAATTTCTCATTTAGTAATCCGTCGAATGTCGGTGCAACGCAATCTCCTGTTACGTATATTTGAGTTTCAATTCCGATCGCTTTTTCCTACCTCATTTATCAGCGCCAAATCTTCAGTGACAAATGAAATTTGATGCATAACAGATGATGACCAACAGCTGCGCCCTTCCAGCAAGTAGTTTACTCGAATGAGATAAAATTAGATACACTTTGGCCGACTCACTCTCAGCTGATCCCTATGAGTAACTTTAGCTTTTTGACATTTCTTTTTTCTTTGTTTTTCAATTACCATTTGCTCATAAATATCGACATCGTCCTTGTATTGAGAATTTATAAAAATCATCGCATGTATATTGAAATACAATTGTATTACAATATTAATCGGGAAACAATATTAATCAGTATACAAACATTTTAATTATATTGAGAATAACGATTCTTAATGAAAGTGGTCTCACATTGCATTTTCTTTCGGTACCTTATAGGTGAAACAATTTATTAAATGTATAAAAATAAGAATTGAACATTTGATGATTGTTTCCATTTTTAATCCGTTTTTATAAATTGTAAATCATCGAATTTTCGTTTAGATACTATAAGTGAGCAATTTTAATCTATCATTTTTAATATTTTTTATATTTCTTCGTTTGCTAAAATCGCTTCCAATAAATTGTTATTTATAATAACAAATACGATCGTGATTGATGTACATCAAAACATAAATAATTTATTGAACTGTGGTTCGATTTCCAAGTCTTATCTCGCTCGTGCGTAACGACGGCTTTTAATTTTAAGCACGAAATTTAATGCGAAGGACGAAAAACGATTGATTGCGCGATAATATTAATGGACGGTCGACGTATGTTCACAGCGAGGAGTCGAACGAGGAAAAGGAGGCGGAAAATAGGCTGAGCGCGAGGCCGTGCAGTCCGGCGAGCCAGGGACACCGCAGCCAGGACTCGGGCTTTTCCGATTCCGACAGGTCGGAATGCTCGGACAACGACGCGCGCTCCCGGCCAAGACGATCCCGACGTCGTGGCCGAATTCGCCGGCACCTCACCATCGACTCTTTGTGCAATCCACCCGCGTACACCTCTACGCCAAAACAGGACCCCGCGTCGATGGAACAGGCTAACAGCTTGGCCAGGCAGCACGTGGACATCTCCAAAACCAGATGGGACTTGAGTCATTTGGACGGGTAAGATATTTTATGGAAAAAAACAAAGTACCGGATGATAAAGTTATTCTTCAAAACGTTTTTCAGGGGTAATTATTTATTGTTATCGATTCGGTGATTAAAAACATATGCATTTTTAGTATTGTGAAAAATTAGGGAAAAATTTAAACAGATGTTGAGAAATAAGAGAATAAGTTAATTTATTCTTTTTTAAATTCATTTTTATTTTTCAATTGCAATCTAATTTGTATTTGCGAACAATTATCCAGGAATTATTTTATTGATTTATTTTATATCGCCTTATTTATTCCTCGACATTATTTTATGTTTTATCAACAGACATCTATTTTTAATTTGTACTTAATTATAAGAACTACTATTTCAAAATGAAATGCATTGATATAGCGTATATCATTACAAGGAATACGGAATATTCTTCTTTACATTTCGTTTCTGGAATGTTATCATTTCAACGAAAGTAAGTCATCGATCTTGATGGTTTGTCTTAGAAAAGTTGACTTAATCTCTGTGCTCAATGTTTATTAATCTTATCGGGTTTCGAATTTTGTGTGCACGTTGAGAAACTATAAGTATCAATTTATCGTCACACTTTTTTCAATGTCCATTTCTTCGTCTACTCTTTGGATTGCGAATCAAAGTTTATATCCATTATTATGCATCATCATTTTAACGGGTAAAAAAATTAACATTCGTCAGAGTTGCAACAATCGTGGTAAAAAATCTAAATGCAATGAAATAATAAACTGCGAGGTAAAAACTACGCAGTTTTAAAACAATCGTGTAAAAAGATTGATGCGTGTGACGGTTTTTCTTATTCAAATTTTTATAGTTTCTTTTTAATCATTAACAAAAAAAATTGTGTATCTCGTGTTTGTATCTATTTTTTGTTTTATTTTTAGTCCAACTTTATGATTAGAAAGATTGGTGATGTAACGTGAGATTAAAACGCAGACTGATTACAGGACGGGCACGATGAGCCGTAGGTTTGTTGTTCATTTTGATGATTAGATTGTGAGTCATAATATTTTAGACAGTTTTGGATAAATATTGATTGCCGCGTAACAAAATGATTAAGTTTCGTGCGTGTTTCAATATTGAATTTATGTTAACAGGAATTTTTTTCTAAAAAATGAATGTATACATAGAGAAAGAAATATGTGGCTTAAAAATAATTAATTTTGAATTACAAGTTTTTATTAAACTTTGTTATAGTCGAATCAAATATAACTCAATTTCATATTCAGAAAAAATTATTTACTGATAACTTTTATTATTTAATTTGTTCAGTGTATTACAAAACATATATCAATTTCATATTTTTGATTTTTTGTTCAGAAGTTATACTTTTGTAAAAATACACGTTTAATAAACATAATATTGTAGTACGTTTGCAACAAAGACTTTTACTCCTTTCTGTATGAAATCGGGGTGGACATATTTGTCCAAGATTTATATAATACTCGTAAGATTTTTTTCCTATTTTCAAATCCTTTTAAGGCGCGGATCTTTCTCTTTATCCATTGTTCTCACGTTCAAGAACTAGTCGAAAATACGAATGTCAACCAATGTACACAAAAAGGAATATGCGAAGACTTTCTATTTACTCCTTTTATACCTAAAGAAAAGATTCAATCAAATGTACATTAGAACGAAGATAAGAGTTATCAGTTAAATGTAAAAATTATTTTAAATGGAACGAGTAGTGAAATTGTTATGAAATTGTGAACAATATAACTATCTATAATGTAGAAACGTGCATACCTCCTGAACACTGAAAAAATATTTAGAATTATTAAGTAAAACCTAATATTTAATTCAAATTAATATCTACTTTATTTAAGTAACAAATAATTGATTTTAGTATATTATGATGTAAACATATATTCTCAGCATATTAATTATATATTTTTAATTATCAACAATATATAATCAATATACTAACAATATCCATAAATTGGCATTACATTACCAAAATATCGTCAATATATTGTAAATACATTGATTCATTAAAATGTTGACTGATAAGATACTTTTGTCAATATATTATTAATAGATTATTAATGTATCGATAATACATTCGCAATATATTTTTCGTTTTACCAAAGACGCAAAAGTTTCACCGCGGCGACTTTCGTACGACAAATTTATCGAAGCAGTCCATTTATGTGCAGCGGTTAAACCACACCGACTATTGTCCGGATGAAAAATCCGCACCCGGATTCGGCTCTGGCTAGGTTGCATGTAAAATTCGATATACGCATGAGAAGCGGCCGGCTACGTGAGTCAATGCGCGAATGTGAAAGAGCGCGGCCGCGCGGCGGGGAATTGAACGGGCGCAGGTGGACGAAAACTCGGCCGAGCGTTAGTCACTCGAGCGAGTCGCGCGCGCACGTGCACAATGGGCGCGCGACTCTCGGGACTCGCGGCTTATCGCCGGGAGCGCCGCCGCCGGCGCTAACTCGGGCGCAGTATCTCCGTCGCGCCGGAAGTCGATGCAGCCCGAGGCCCAAGAACAATTTCACTGCCATGACCCGCTTCAGGTAGAGCCGACGCGCGCCAACGTCGACGTCTAATTACAACTTGTCAACGATTCAATCGATCAATTAATTTTGATCAATTTTTTCAATCGATTTTTGTTGTTTTGGTATTTTCAGTGATTTTACTATTTCTCGTCATTTCATTGAAAATTGATTTAAAAGATGCTTTGTGGGGTACGAGTACTGGCACTGAGAAAATGAAAGTGAAAATGGAAAAATCGAAAATCAAAACGCTAATTGAATGACAAAACCGTACAATTTTTATTTTTTATATAGGGTCACTGTATCAATAGAAGACTGTACCAGTGAATGAGCATTTTAAATCAGAGGCCATTCATTGGTATAAGTTCTGAACCGGTCATTCACTGGTGTTTTCAGCAATTGTTTAAATTTTTTCAAATTTAACTGCCGCATACTTAATTTCCTCTCTTTATTTAATTTTTTTTACTGTGAGTGAAATAAATTGAAAAAATACTATTAAGAAACAAACTGTTGTTATAGTGGCCATAAGTTGTAGTAAGACTAATAAATAATGTTGAAGATTTAGTGAATTATAATGAATAGAAAATTTATTTAAATTTTCTTTTAATAAAGTAATTTAAAACTTCATTATATTAAAATATTAAATACATTTTAAGTTGAGTTAATGATTAATAATATTTCTTAGCCGGTGTTTTTATGCCTATCAAAGTATATTTATCTGTAGATTTTGTTTTGCGGTTTCAAAGAGGTTTAATACATACTTTACTGTTTCCAATTTAAAACCTATCTAGTAAAAATAAATAGCTTTCCACAAGTGTGTTGAACAGTTCCATTTAAATTCAATTAAATTTCAATAAATTTTGTTCAAGTTACGCACTTTATGTATTAAAAAAGTGTTCATATGCAATAAAAAAAATGTTTGCAAACAGAGTTAATAAAAATATTCAACTGGTTTTCATAATCTAATATTTCCTTTCATAATGTTTTGAAACAATAAAATTTGAAAATAATTCATTTTTAATAACAAAAACTTCGGTTGTTTACAAAAAAAAGATTAATTATGTATATATACATTATTGTCCAATATTTTATCTAATATATTATCTATTATACAATAATTATATTTGAACAATTATATTTATTATCTAACACCATATGGTAATTTTTTTTTATAGCACTGACAAATGTGACCCAGAAATATCCATCATCCAATCACGATGCGACGAAAGTATCACCGACTTCTTATTCACCGAAGAACCTCCTGAAGATTCAAATCCAAGCTCCTCATCCTGTTCTGGGAGTGGAAGTTCTCGCACATCTTTGAGCTTGGCTGACCGAACACTTCAAAGTTCCAGATCTACAAGCGGTACTCAAGAATCGAACCGTTTAGCACCTGTCAAAAGTTGGTTGTACGATCTAGCATACAATGTGGAAAATGAAAGCGACACCGTCCTCGAAGAAAAAGCTTTTCCAAACTTAATTTCGATAAAAAATAACCCTGGGAGTATAAATTTTAAAAGCTTAACATCTTCGTCAACTGCAGCGGCTACTAAATTACTTGTCAAAGCTGACAAATTTGACCAGCGTTTCGAATCTATTAATAAGTAAGAATCAATGTATTTATTTTAGTTAAGGATTTTTTTATGTACAATTACTCTAGTAGAAAATGATTTCATTTAATATTTCTTAAATATTTATATAAAAAACTTGCTGTTACAATTTTTGTCTGTGTACAAAAATAAACTTTTTGCACTTACGAGGAAAAGTTTAACGTTTGAACGAGCTTTTATTAAAAACATTCTGTTTATCTATAAGACTGCGAAAAAAAGTATAGATAAATGAATAGACTCAAATGTAATATTTTTCAGACGGTTATCTGAGCCAGAAAATTCTAGGGTTGAAAGAGAATTAATACAATCAATAGAAGAAGAAGCGTACAAAATTTTAACTCAACTTGGAGCACCTCCACCTAGGCGGATCCATCAAGGAAGCTTACAAAATATTAAGCAACAACTGAATTACATGAAAGCAGATATTGAAAAGGCAGTAGAAGCTCGATTAGATTTGTATATTGAAGTAAGTTAATACATGTTACATCAATCAATTTAATCTTCTTTAAGTACCAATTATCAACATTGCAAATCAAGTAATATTATATGAAATAACATTTTACCACCCGCTGTATTATTTCATAACTTTCTTTTCTCTTTATGTCAGAAATATTTAACTTTTCGTCCTTGTTATATAATTACATTTTGTTTAACAATGTAACTTTATTAAACATTTCAATTTTTTTTTAAATGCAGCGAGTCGTTAGAAGTCTAGAAGAATCTCTGAACGAAGAACGATCAGCAGTGCGTGGACCAATAGCAGCTCTGACGGCGCTGGGCCTGGCTGGAACTCGCGCGGCTCGAAGCATAGCGCGTTGTGACGGGGTGCGCGGCCTGCTGGCCTTCCTTCTCTCTACCTGGTCTTTCCCCAGCGAACTTCGTTGCGCCGCTTTACGCGCACTCGCCTGCGTTTGTTCGTGCTCTGAAGCGATCGAGTCATTCGCTCGCGAGGAGGGTCCTGAGGTGCTCGCAGACATCCTGGCAAGCAGCAATTACACCGAGAGTGAAAAAACGGAAGCTGCAGCGCTAATCGTCCAGCTATGTGCTCCATGGACCAATGCTCAAGGAGCGACACACCTAGCTGTTTTCGCAGACAGTTTGGTTCGCGATTTAACGGAACTTGCGGAAAAAACTTCATGTTCACAGACACTGCTCTTATGTGCCGCAGCGCTGAATTATTCGCTCACAGCTGAAAGTAAATTCGTCCAACCCGTTCTTGAAAACGACTCAGTCCGGGTATTACTTGGCTGCGTGAAACGTTCCGCTGGAGGTAACGTTTGCCTCATGGAACAAGTCGCCGCTCTGATCGGGGAACTGGCAAAACATCCTTGCACATTCCCGCATCTTGCAAAAGCTCGGGCATCGGTGGCGCTTATTAGTTTTCTGCGTATGCGACCGTCCGACCTTGAAGACACGTACAAACGTTTAGAAATCACGGCCTCGGCTGCGCTCACGAGGATGTGCGTCGATCCGGAAATCGCGAGACAAGTTGTCGCGCTTGGTGGCACTGACTGTTTGCCAAGTTACGATATCTCGTCGAAAAATGAGAGGGGTGGCGGAGAGCCGAAAATCGCGTTTGAGAGACGTTTTACTAAGTCATTAAGATTAGCTTGTAGGGAGGCTGCCGAACAAATCGATGTTGCTAAGTCCGCTGACTGCTTTACTTTATAAGCCGTTTAATGTTTTTTTAACATTTTGTTTTACTTTTGTTCTATTTTTTTTTCTTTTTGACTCTTTATTTTATTAGTTTATTGCAGTTGATTTGTATAGTGATTTTTGTTGTTGTATATATTGAATATAATTTTGTAATGTAAGTTTAATCATGTTTTGTAATGAAATCACTTTTTGAGTTGAGTTTTAATTTGATCAATGATTGTAGGACACTTGTAAACTTATAATCTTGTATGAGATTATACGTTTATTGTCTTTATGTCTGTGTACTTGATGATATACATTTCAATGATTCATTGCATCAATGAAGAATGGATCAATGGATTTATGTAAGTTTGTTCTAGTTATTTTATTTTTATTCTTTTTATGATTTTTCTAATCTGTGTATAAAAATATTTAACTTTTATCAATATGCAATATTTTAATACAAAGGATGGAGACTCCTGTTTTTTATACTGTTATTCTATATCTAAATAAAAAAAAGCTTCCTTATTATATTGTTTTAATAATAGAAATGTAATATATATGTTTTTTGTAAAAATACTTTTAAAATATAAATATTCATTTTCTTTATTTGGATGTACATTTTTTTTTATCACAAAAAATAAAATATTTGTATACACAAATTGTTTTTTTTTGCTGAGGGTGCCACTGCGCCCGAGGCATGTACGCTATTATACAGACCGAGGGAGTGGACGGTGAAGTAGAACTTACCGTTCTCGGGCGGTAAAGATGCTCGAGGGTGTAGCCTGAGAGCAACTTTACTGCCCGAGGAGTGGTTAGTTCCAATTTTGTCCGCTCTCAATGCAATTACATATTCGATAAGCTTACATTTATCTCTAACATATTTGAATAAGTAAAAATATATATAACAATACTATAGATTTTTTATACATAAATAAAATATAAAGTATTGTGATAATTTTAAATAATTTTTAAACTTTAAAATTAAGTAAACAGCATAATCCATATTTCAGATGAATATAAAAATGCCACATAAAATTTTTATCTTATATATAGTAATTAAGCAATGTACAATAAATGGACACTAAAGAAACTGTAAATATATTTGTAATGTAAAATATATCAGAATATCGAAAAAGTGCCATAAGGATGGTATAGATAAAAATGCAATTATGTTCATCTATACTTTTATTATAATATTGTAATAAAATGTTTAATATATATTATAAAAAAAGTAATTGTTTTTTCTGATAACCTTAATAATTTTTATCAAGAATGTATATTTATAAATATGAAAATGAATTCCGTAATAACAAATTATGAATAAATTTCAACTACATAAAAGTAAAATCGTAAAACACATAAAAGTAAACACATACAAGTAAAATTTCAACTACAAAAAGTAAAATCGATTCCTGGCTGTGAAAGCATTCAAAGACTATATTATATTTCTTTATTTAATTATTTTTTACACAAAATTCTTCATTTACAAATTTTGCATTTGCACACAAACAACGTGCTATTATGAACATACATTTGGTTACTTTTTGAATAGGGTTAAAAGCAGAAAAAATGTATTCTTAAATCTTGGCACCACTGCTCATATGCTTATGTGATTTAATATTCGTTGAATAATTCCTTTCTTATATATTTAAAATATTGTTTAATGTTATTAACAAAATTATGTAATGTTGATAGTGGTTACATTCTTTATGAATTTCAATTACTAGATGTTTATAAAAAAAATAAGAAACAAACAAATACAAAATATAAGAAATATTCAGTTTCAGTTATATACAAGTAAGTAAATAACTAGTTAAATGATTATACTTCAATGTTATTAAGATGTCTGCAATTATTTAAATTCGTAAATATTCATTGATTTATAATTTTATAAGTTATTCATATAAAACAAAAACATAACCTTAAATTCTCTGTTGTAAATAATTTATTATTTTAGTAACTAGGAACTCTATTTATTTCAGCGAATTTCAAATTAATTAACGTGGCTTTGAAAATTTATTTTAAATCGTACATTAAAAACACTCAAATAAAATAATAAATACTATGTTTAATCAGTTTTAAAATCTTAGTAAATTACAGTTTAATTATAATAAACATTTCAATTATAATTGTAGCATAATATAATTATTAAAAGTTATTTGAATTTATGGATCTAATATATATATATTTTTTTTTTAGGAGTAATTAACTAACCATTATGAGTGAAAATAAAAAACCTACAAAACCTATACAGTCAAGACAGTTCTGCAATTCTAATAGAGTTGAAATTGAATACAATAAGGATGTTGCACCAAAGAAGTCTCCACTAAAAACTGCAGATTGTAGCGACCTTACAAATTCGACTAAAGAATCTATTCATTCAATTAAATATAAATTAACTCACCAATGTCAGGAAGATGAGGACAGTTTCACAGAATCTGATGAAGAGTCTTTTGACGGTATTTTTCTTTTAAAAAATCGTAAAATATCAGTGAAAGAATGTAATAAAACTTGCTCATCACTGAAAAGTATTTATATTTTATTTTATTTATTAATTAAATTTTATTTTGATATTTTCTTGCAGAATTGTTGAATGCTGTTCAACTATTAAAACCAAAACCTGAAGCTGAAACGACCAAAAAGAAAACAAAGTCAAAAAAAAAGAGTCAACCGAATTCATGTCCATTATCACTTGAATTTAACGAATATAAGATTTTTGAAACGAATTCTTTTCTTGAAAAAACCGTTTATATAAGTGCATACACAACTTATATTAGTGAAAGCAAAAATGCACATTGTATGCTCTGTTGCAAATCATTGAAATATGATTTACAAATAATTTATGAGCATTGGCGATCCCCACATCATTTATTTAGATTATCACAATTACATGCGAACATTTACTGGCAAGAAATTTCCGAGCCAAACAAATTTGAAATTTACTTGGCTTTTGATTTTATTAAACAAGACGGTGGAACTAGTTATTGGTGTAAAACGTGTAATGAAGTTATCAATAGTTCACAAAGTGAAAAATTAGACTATGCTTCTTATATTAACCATGTACAGACTTCAACACATCTTAAAAATAAAACCAGTGTACAAAAACGTTGCAGAAATTTACACAATAATATTTGGTGGGCTCATAAAAGCACTGTGTTTAATATTGAACAATATTATTGCTATTTCTGTAACAAAACATTTGGTTCTCCAAACAAATTTACAAGTCACATAAATACAAGAAAACATTTTAACAAAATTAAAAACAAAAATGTGGCTATTGATAGTTGTATACAATGCCAATGTTTATGGTTTGGAGATACAGAAATGTATATAAGACACTGTAAAAGTCATAATGAAGAGTCAAATGACTTGTTTTATGTTCCTGCAGAAGTAGATGATTTACTTATCAAGAGTCTGGATGAAACGGATGAATGTAATACTGCTGAAAATGATATGGAATGTACTAAAAACATTTTGGAATTGATAGAAAAATTAGTAGAGCCATTGTTTCCACAAGCAAAGGCTTACGCTTTTGGATCGCGAGAAAATGGCTTGGGGTCAAAAGAAAGTGATTTTGACATATTCTTAGACTGCGGTACTTGAAAATTAATATTTTAATTTATACATAATTATAAACACCATTTTTAAAACATTGTTGAACGCTTGAAATATATAAGTATTTGAATAATTTTTGTATAAAAAATAAGTTTTATGTTGTTATTAATACAAAATTTTTTTTCATATAGGTAATTTTTATAGCAGTTCTGACTCAAACAATGTACTTGAAAACATGAACAGCATTTGGTCACTTATTGAAGACAGTGAAGAATGGAAAAGGATAAAAAAAGTGGAGAGAAGTCGAACGCCAGTTTTAACTATTGAACACAAATCAACTGGAATACATTGTGATATCACATTTACTAATGGACTTAGTGTCGAGAATACAAAATTGATTCGGTAATTACTGAAAACAATTAAAATTTAGTGTGACTTGATTTTTTGTTTCATAATTTGTTTTTTGTGAATACTTTAGTGTATACTCTAGTTATTATAAATATTATTTATTGTATTGCATGTGATAATCAAGACTATAAGCTTTGATTAAAGTCAAACGTATTTTATGAAAACAACTTTTACATATGATTTAATTTCTTAAAATGTCTAAAAAGTAATAATAATACCTCATATTTTTTCAACAAATAAATTTAACTATTCGAAAAATAACTTAATTTTACAGGAATTACATTAAAGCTTTTCCAATGTCACGTCATTTAATACTATTTATGAAAAAGTGGTTAAAAATTAATTATCTTCATGGATCTTCATCGATTACTAGTTATGCAGCCTCATGGCTTGTGATTTTTTATTTGCAAACGATAGCAATATTACCATCTGTTGAAGAACTAATTAAGCAGAAAAACAAATCTAAAATTGTGGATGGTAATTATGAATATAAACGTTTATAATTTTACCGTTGTGAAATAATATATTTTTGACATCATATAAGCATTTACTATAATGACAAGTGAAGCTTGATAACTTTATATTAATCTATAACTTTATATTAATTGTGTGATTCTTTTTATAAACATAATACAATCTAACATAGTATAATTTTATTATGAAAAAAAGTGAGAAAAATTTTGCTGGCATTCTACTTTTCCAGTAGTTTTTTTCTTTTTATTTTATTTTTTTTCCTTTTTGTAAATTATTGTAAATTCACTTGTAAGTAAAAGCTCACTAAATTGATTCGTTTCCTTTTTATTTACAGGCTGGGAAACTGGTTTTATTGAGACGATCCCACAAGTAAGAACTGAACTTTCTTTCCGCGATCTAATTCTTGGCATGTTTATTTTTTATGCGGAATTTAATTTTTTATTCAATATCGTCTGTCCATTAACAGGCAGTATTATTGCAAAGAAAAGGTTTCTAAATATTGAAACACTGCCTTCTTGTATGAAAACTTATAAAAATCATATTTCAACATATGAAAATCCAGAGTATTTTCGTTTAGATTCTTTGATGGGTGTCCAAGATCCATTAGATTTATCACACAATCTTACCAAAGCTGTGACAAAGACTGATATATTCAGGTTTCAGTTTTTATGTATGAAAACAATTGAAAAGCTGAATGAAACTGAAAGTTGAATTGGATGTTTCGTTAATAAAATATAAGTAAACGACATCATTATTTTTCCAAATTTTGTTTAAATTATTTCTTATGTCAATTGTTGCGAAGTAAATTGTGTATGGATTCAATATTAAGAGCAATTTGGCTTCTATTACATAAAGAAAAAAAAAAAAGAAAAAAAAACAATTCTAATATTTCTTTACACATGGAAGTATATAAGAAAGAAAAATATTTGAAAAATACTGGCTTTTTTATAAACTACTCAATGTAGCATTTCTAAATAAGTATATTAATTAAACAACATATTTTATTTCTTTTCTAAATACACTAATCATTTATATTTTGCTCATATAAATCTGTGACTTTATTATGTAGCTTAAAACTAATTATAAAGGAATCATAACATTTATTTATTGTAAAAAATTACCTCTGTACGTCATAATATGTACTACATGACAATAACAATACACTATTCAACAAGTGTTTTTGTATAGACCTTTTTATGTATAAAAAAAATGTGATAAAAATTGCCAATTATCATGTAAGAAATAAAGGTATTTTCTTTATCAATAGAATAGAACGAATATTATACGTAATTGATGGGCGTTTAGCTTATATACCTATAAAAATATGTATATATATTATGCGTATAATAAATATAATGTTCCATTGGGGTTACAGTTATAGCATTAATAACATTTATTTCTAGACATATTTTAGTAATGAATAAATGAAATATTTTTTACTTCAAAAATGGTGTTCTGGATTATTTAAATTACACGAAATGTTATATTTTAGTAACAAATTACCTGTCCCAATTAAAAAACTTTATTTAACAATTATTTTATTATCTTGATTGATTCATTAACTTTAGTTTATTAACATAAAAAATGTTAAAGATAAAATAATTCAGAATGTAATTATTCTTCAAGCATCAGTAAAATTAAAACGAACCTAACATTTTTTGGGATTTCATATTGTATACATTAGTTTTAAATGAATGATTAAAAGTGACTTTTGACATTAACAATGAACGTCATTTTCAGGAAAGAAAATAGTACTAACAGTTATCAAAATATAGTGTGAGTAAGATTTCTGTAATAAATTTCTAATCCAGTCATGCAAATATGAATGAATTAAAAAAAAAAAAAAGGTGATTACTCCTCTCGTTCCTATCTAGCTCTCATAGGTTGTATTAATATTGTAAATTATATGTAAAGTGATTATGTTTAGGTTTTGATTTGCAAAAAATTTCAAATGTCCAACTATATAAGCAAAAACAAATCAAAGTACAAACACAAGTACCTACATATATATAGATTCATATATAAAGACTCGAGAGCAGCGTCAATTAGATCATTATCGAGAGACCGTTTGCTGTATAGACATGGCTTTGAACATAAGCAAGGCGATTATCAGGCAAACGAAATCCGCCTTATTTTTGTGTGACCTGCAGCAAGTTTTTAGTAAACATATACATGAATTTGACAAAGTGATTGTTAATTCAACGAAACTGGTATGTAAAAATTATCAATAAACTTTAAACAGCTGTCGCTAACTACTGTAGTTATAACTTCAATTTAAAAAATTATTTTGTTTGAAAATCAATTTGAAATGAAGAAGTTTTAGTTCAAAAAGGACCTCCGAAATACAAACTATGGAGATTTTTAAAATTTTGTTTATCCGAGAATACTTTATAGGACGTGTTTATTGCGCGATGAGTTTGCTCTTAGTGCATGCGCGTAGAAAAATATTCCCAGATAACTGCGTTTGAAGTTTCCGACTTTGATTAGTAAATGAACGTTAAATCTGATATAATTTTCTATTTGATGTCTAATTTTCTATTTTCTAAATGATGGTATTTTTCGAATAATTTTTGCAAAAATAAACTTCAAAATGTTCATATCTTATAATATGTCCTTAGAATATAGTTAATTTTCGTGAAATCCGGCAACACTGGTTAGTATTGGATGTTATGTGATTATACAAAGTTGTATACCATGTTCGATCATGGCCAGTGGTTGAATTTCTTTTGCAGTAGAAAGTTATTTGCATATATCAAGACCGATTTGAAAACAGAATACTAATATTGACGGAGAATTTATTAGCCCTATGACTCGCTGTATTGTTTTTACGTCTTCTTATTTTACTACTGCACGTGTCACCAGATGGCACTGAATGTCATGTGCAAAGACATGTTATGTGTTGTGTAAACATAACCTTGCGAAGTATTTTCCATAAGTTTAACTGGTTTCAATGAAAAGTTTGTAAACACAAAAAATAAAAATGCCCCTGTGCGCGGTTCCCCACTGCAGATTAAGGCAACCAAGTTTTAATGAAAAAATACATGTGTTCAAAGTTGTCAAAGATCCTGAAATACTACTGAAATGGAAACAAGCAATTGGAAAAGATGATTTGAGTGAAAAACACTATGTTTGCGATAAACATTTCCGACCCGAAGACATAAAATGGAAAAATGAATTGATCGGTCTTGATGGTGCCGTTTTAGCCGTTGTAAGTATATATTTCTACATTAATACCATTGTTTATTTGAAGCAACTTAAATTATTACTCATAAAAAATACAATCAAAATAATAAAAACTGCATACTTAATTTTTTCCTTATTAACAATTAATGTCAAAGACGATTATTTTACATTTTAAATGTCATTTTGCATTTATGTATTTTAATTAATCATGTAAGAAATTAGTAATTTGTTAACAAGTAGAACATCTCTATCAAACTTTATAAACAAAGCGGAGATCCAATATGAAAAATTACTGGATAATTGAATGCATTTAAATAGATCTGTATGTAAAACAGGCGTTTAATTTTTCTGTTTTCATTTAAAGATACTGCACCATTAATAAATATACTTTCTATTGTTCAGTCTAGTTACAAAATTCCGCGCCTCAAAAAGGGAGCCGTCCCATCATTGTGTTTGGGGAGACAATCAAGCGAGAACATTTCTGAATTGGAAAATACAATGCCTATTGAATTAGCAGATCATAATTACAGCAGTCTTGTTCAAAATGAATCACGATTTAAAACTACACAGAATAATGGAGAAAAGAATAACAATTCAGATATGCATTCTCAAAAAACAGAGAATGCACAGAGAATTTTCTCTTCGTCAAAAAATCCACCTACCACTAATTTCATACTTATAGATCTCCAAAACCGTAATCGTACACCAAACGTTGTTACTAATGATAAAAATATTGACAAAATAATTCCAAATAACTTACTGAAAGTTATTGTTTCAAGTGTTGAGAATTTAAACCCAAATTCAAGAGAAAGTACAGCTAAGTCTGATGAATCTTCTTCGCCTAATGTTTTACTCAATGAACCAAAAGAAGCGAAAAAGTTGACCTTTATAGATCTAAAAAATCAAATAAAAAGTATTACCATTCCAACATCATGGAATTGCTGTAGTACAATGGTGAATAATGTGGGCGAAGTTATTTACTTAAATAAAATTATTGTACGAAAAGATGGTGAAAATTTAAGAACAATGTCAATAAACGAAATCATTATTACAAGAGATCTTCAAATAACAATAAATGTTATGGGTGAAAAAATTGATCCACATTTGATTGGAATAGATTATAATATAATAAATGACATACCAAGCTTGGAAAATATCGTTCAAAGACTAAATAAATACAATGTTTGTTGTGGATATGAATCAACATGTACTGTTAGTTCTTCGGTTGTACGCAGAGATGGATATAATATTTTGAGACATAATAAATGTCCTTTATTGCTGTTATCAAGGAAAATGTGTTGTCATTGCCGAAACGTCGCGAAAGTTATTGATTTGAAAAGAAAAAGATTAGAGGAAAATGGAGAGCAACCTAAGAGAATGCGTTGGGACACAGATCACATAAAACAAATTCAAGTACAGTATAGAAACCTTCTGAAGTGCAAACAACGATCACATTTGCAAATTAAGTATTTGAAAAGTAAGTTGGCCAAAACTCAGGATGAATTGAATCAAATTACTAAAAATGATTTGGAAAACGTATTAAAAAAGGAGGAAAACAAGGGAGTTTTGCATAAAAATGAACTTGAAGTAATACACCAAATTTTGAAAGTTTCTAAATGTGAGAATATAAAAAGTATGAGATATTCTGAAAACTGGATGCTGTTATGTATTTTGTTATACATGCGTTCACCGAAAGCTTATCGTTTCTTACAAGATAATAAAATTTTGCCTTTGCCATGTATTAGAACAATCAAAAGGTAAGAATTTAGTTCAGACCTCAAATCTTTTTTACAAAGCTATCTCTTACAAGTTATCTCTTTCAATGTATATTATTCAAGGTAACACATTTTGGTATACATCATTTTATTAACTTAAGCTTCAATTTTCAGGCACTTATCTAACATTAATGTTTCTTGTGGGATGAATTCACAATTTTTCCAATTACTGAAACAATTATTTGAAAGTAAATCCAATTTGCAGAAGCAAGGTATCTTACTTGTAGAAGAAATAAATGACCACAAAAGTCTCGATGACATATCTAAGGAATCGCCTTACATTGATATTGTCAATTTACAAGATAAAATGATTAAAAACAAGATTAAAACGAATATAAATGACAAAGAAAAATTAAGTAACAAAGATAAATCCAACGAGGAACATTTAACTACCGATGAAAATGAAGTCACTGTTGATAACGAGATGGCAGATCATGGTTTAGTTGTTTTATTCCAATCTCTTTTTGATACATGTGTACAGCCTATCGCTGTTTTTGCTTCCAAAAAGCCAGTACATGAAACTACAATTGCTCAATTAATAATTAAAGGTACTGTCATCAGTTAATTATATTGTACTTACATATTATGAACATTTATAATTTAGGTTACATTAAATGATATTTTACTAAAATTCATGAAATATACTAAAACATACTTCAACATATTTTATTTGATAATAATTATATTTTTTTTTATTATCTCTTGTAGCCATATGTTTTGTAGAAAAAGCTGGAGCTAACGTTCATGGTATAATTTCTGATGGAGCTAATGTAAACAAAAAATTGTGGAATGAAGTAGGCGTTAGCGGACAATTTGGAAAGACAAACAATTATTTTATTCATCCTTTAACAGACGACAGAAAAATATTTATTTTTTCTGATCCTTCTCATCTGATGAACGCCATAAGAAATCGATTAGAAAAAAAAGGAACATTGAAGGTAAAATTAGATATTATTTAAAAATTATTATTGTATGCAAAATGTCTTCATTGATTCTGTTTATTTAGAACATTTGTATAATATTCTCGTAATTTTATTTTTTCTAATTTTTTAAGAATAAACAATCTCATTATGTTTTATACAAAACATAATTAAACATCTTCTTTACAGAAAAACGTTAAATATATATTTTTATTTCTGAATATGGATTTACGTTTGTAAAATTTTGTCAGTAACTTATAATTGTGAATTTATATGAATTTTCAATAAATTTCATCTAATATATATTGACTGTAATAATTAATTTATAGATGGATTTCAATAGTGAAGTCATATTTTGGAATGATATTAAATTACTCTATGAAATAGACAGTAAGGCTTCCGCTGATATACGTGTTTGCCCAAATTTAACATCAGCTCACGTTAATTCGCCTATTTCCTCAAAAGCGCAGGATTCGCTAGCAGTTGAGGTACAAATCTTTTAAAATCTAAAAAAAAATTCAAATATAAATAGGTATTAAAATATCTTTTATAATATTATATAATTAAAAAACAATAGGTGTTTAGTCAAACGGTGGCAAATGGTTTGAAATTTTATCAACAATTTTCGGCTGAATTAAAGAATTGTGATGGTACCATTCGTTTCTGTGAGTGGCTCAGTAATCTGTTTGATGCCCTTAACATAACTGAGGAAGACAAAGGTTTAACAGAAAATTCAAAGGAATATAAGGTATTTTGTACTAATCCATTCACCATGTAAACTTATCGACAAATTTTTAAAGTTTTAAAACTACAATTATACATCTGAAAATAATACTTCATTTGACAAATAATGACAACCTCACGTTTTTTTATTTTAATTCTGTTTTATTTTTGTATAAAGAAGAGAATTCTTGTTTCTGTAAATGAAAATTTATATTTTAGGTTCTTCAGGATGGTCTAATTGTTTTAAATGCTTGGGAGCATAATGTTATAAAAGGACGCATAAGTCGAGATAATTTTTTAACAAAAGAAACTGCAGAAGCCTTGCGTATAACTCTCTCTTCTATTATAGACATTATTCCATATTTAAAAGAAAAATTCAAGGTCCCATGTATTTTAAGCGGCAAAATTAAAAGAACAACAATGATACAGTTCCCAGCATCAGAGCAAGATTTTTCATAAAATGCAGAAGACTGTTAACGTTGACCTTAAATGTAAACATTTTTATTTGTGTTGAAACTGTATATTATAAGTATTTATAACTTGTTCAATAAAAATACATATTTTTTGATACACATATGCCTCATTTGTTTCTTACATCCTTGCAGTTTTTTATTGATAAGAGTACAATAAAATAAAAAAATAAATTAATTTCTGAATTCAGATAAGTGCCATGAAAATCCTGAATGTTCCCATATTAGTGACAGAGCAGATTCCATCTAAATTGGGAAAAACTGTTCCTCAGCTGGACATAAGCAATGCAATCGGCCCAATCACGAAGACTCAGTTTAGCATGTACACTCCAGAGGTTCGTGCATTCAAAATAAATGTTTATAATACTTAAAAAGAAGCCAATATTTGTTTAAAAAAAAGAAAAGAAAAAGTTGACGATTTTAATGAATGACTTTTGATTCTAGAAAGCACTCAGATTTTATGTTACTAACTGTAGTACAAAAATCATTTCACTTTCCAGATTTAAAGAAAAAACTCACTTTCATTCTGATAAATTATGTTTTAATACTAGGCATTGAAACGTAAAGGCTGAAACATAAAAGACGGATGCAGTAATAAATAAAAATAAAAAAAAAATCATATCAGATCTGTTAATAAAGATGAAATAAAATTAACACATGTGTTAAATAGGTGGCGAAAGAGACATCCAAGATGTGCTCGAATAGTTCTCCAGAAACAATCATATTATTTGGCATCGAGGCTCACGTTTGCGTGGAAAACACCGCCATAGATCTCCTTGAAAATGGATTCAATGTCCACGTGGTGGCCGACTGTTGTTCGTCGCGCACACAGGAAGACAGATTGCTTGCGTTCGAGGTAATCATTTTATTGATAAATATTAATAATCTAGAATTCGTTATATTTATCATAAATACATTTTATTATACTTTTTAGATTATTATATAATTTTACATTTTTTCTTAATGTAATAATAAGTTATTGTTTCTGTTTTTAGCGAATGAAGCAACTAGGATGTCAAATAGCCACTTCTGAAAACGTTATTTTCAAAATGATGAAAGATGCCAATCATGATAAGTTTAAAGATGTGATAAACCTAGTGAAATCCTCATCTGTGCCAACTGGACTTGTGTAAAATAATTTATATTAGTGCAAATACAGTGTATTTGGAAAAATATTATGTAACTAAAAAACAATTGACCACATTCATGATTTCATACATATTGTTTGCTATTAAATTAAAGAAATATCATAAAAACTGAAATCTGTCTTGTAATATTACTGTAAAATTTATTAATTTTGTATGAAAATTATGTTCAAAAAAACAATTTGAAAATGTCTTTCATATGTAATACATCAAATTCATATTTAAGAACGTGGTCTTTTGTTATTTTCTATTACGGGTAACGAGTATAAGAAATTTGTTATCCTTATTTACAAAAATTTGTCTATGATAATACTCTTATAATAATTTGTATAACTTTATTTTTGGAATTACAGACATAAGATATTGTTATGATAATGACAAGATGTTAAGTTTAAACAATTATAAAATTTACAAAAGCATTGTCATTGAAGTAAAGATTATTTTAATAAATAAAATAGTTTAATAAAACAATAATTCAAATTAAAAGATAATATCAACCCTTCATTTTTTAAGACAAATTAATTATAGATGTAGTTTTTATAAAAAATGCATCATAAAAACATTATTACTTCTAAAACTGCATCAACCAATCATATTTGTTGCATGACAAAGATGCATGAGAAAAAGAAAGACACCGCAAACTTCTTCTGTCTTGCTCTATGGCGTGACCGTCGCCTAGCATTTATAGGCATGCAGTTCTTTATCTGTATGTCGATGGTTATGTTATGACTACTTTGACAGATCTAAATATTTTGGAACAAAGTGCTTAAAGTTCAATAGTTTCAACTTATATTCCTATAATTTTAAAAATATGGCTTCATATTTAGAAAATTTCAGCTTACCTCCCTGTACGTGGTTCGAAAGTGGAGATAAACGTAACACCTTAGCGTCGATGTTAGCAGGAACACTGGTAATTATTTGTTTTTTATGTTCTCCATTTTTATTCATTGTTTACTAATAATATCATTGTTTATAAATCATGTTTTTTATTTACGTAACCTAATTATTATACCGTTTTTGAAACAATTTTCGTTCGATTCAATTTAATAACAAATTAATTTGGTTGTATTTATCTAACGTTACAAAATTGAGATAAATGTTTTTACAAAAATTAAAAGATATTTTAATTACATTTCAAATAAAGATACGCTTTCGTAATGAAAACATTATTTATTTTAGTTTTTTACTGGATGGTGGTTTATAATTGACGCTCATGCTAAATATCCTGATGAAATGTATAGCGCATATCACGTTTGTGGTGTATTTGGAACTTTGTCTCTCTTTATGTAAGTATTTTTATTTAATTAATGAATAGTATTATTTTTATAGTTATAAACTGATACAATAATAATATATAATAACTAATTTCAATTTCCAAAATTTAACTTTTTGTTTTTGTCAACAGGGTAAATTCTGTTTCAAATGCTCAAATTAGAGGCGATTCATACAGCAATGGATGTTTAGGTAGTCGAGGTCCTCTTGGTTGGCTATTTATTGGATTTGTCATGGGTTTTGCAGCTGTTATTGCTGCGTGCTGGATTTTATTTGCACACTTTGTGGCCGTTGGTTAGTATTTTAATACAATTTTCTATTGGAATAGTATTTTGATATAATCTTCAGTACTCTAGAATTTGAAAATATACAAATTGTATCCAAAAAGTATTAAACGTTGTTAGCATTGAGCAAGAATATTAAGAGAAATTCGGTAAATATATTTTATAAAACTATAATTGATTTGCAATTTTTAAGTATAACAATTCATTGACGTACTTTTATTCATTCTTTCAGAAACTCCCCACCACTGGCCTGGCATAGGACTTTTTTTGCAAAATGTATTTATTTTCTTAGGATCCTTGGTTTACAAGTTTGGAAGAACCGATGAGAATTAAAGATGGATTTATTAAGTCACAAAATACTTAATTGTTACAAATGAATTTATAACTTGCGAAAATAATTTGTAATAATTAAATTGATATAAATATTAATTTATAACTGCAACATTTTGTACTAATTATATAAACAACTATTCATGTATTTAAAATGTAATTGGTGTAAAAAAAATCATTTTCTACAGTAAAACTATTATCTTACAAGATTATGTTTAGTTAATGTCACGGATTTCTAATTTGGTAATTTAACTACAATGTACAGAAGTGCTTTAGTATTACTAGTATAAAACATTAATAAATTATTAATCAGATGAAATGTTAAAGTAACACACTATAAATAATTATTAAACAAGTAGATTAATATAAAGTATGGACAATTGAAGCAAAATTACAGTATTTAAATATATAATTAATGTATTTAATGTATTATAAATTATAAATATACATTTCAGAAACAGGTGTTATGAAATTATACAAAATTTAAGTAAAATAAAATATAAGTCTTCAATTAATTTGCAGTCTTAGAATTATTGTTTAAAATATCGAATTCTGAGTTATCTACATAGAGACATTCCTTTAAAATATAAAATAAGTTTTGGTCATTGCTTATAAGTGCTTTTCAATCACTATACCTCTTTTAATAAGTATGTCCTAAACATGGTTAAAGCTGCACTAAAAAGCTTATAAGTAAAACTTGGATATAGTTATTGCAAAGTCGACTATGTTAAAGTAATCTAATAAAAGAATTGGATATAAAAAGTTTTTAGCTGAGTATAAAAACTTTACAATCACTTTTTTGACTAAAATCAGTCACTGAAATTATTTGTACTTGTAAGAATTTCGTAGTTCATGAATTTCAAAATTATAGAAAGTCAACTGAAATAAAATATTAACATTATATTAAAATTAATACTTAACATTTAGATACTTTGAAATCTTACCATACATGGTACGACTCAATTGATTTTTCATTTACAAAGATGAGAAATCAGCAGATGTGAAGTCAACTTATACTAAAACACTGATTTTATTATCAGGTCCCAATCATTCTTGTTTCCTATATTTCCTTATTTAACTTTGAAAAAGCTTAATAAATACTTCTTCATATCAAGGTTGTATAGTAAACTGCTTAAAATCGGGTTTTACAAACTTTTTTGTAGTACGCATTAACCTTTTACAATTACGGTTGTAAAAAAAAAATTAATGGAAATATGCAACAAATAATTATTTTTAATAATCACCACTCCGCCTCGTCGTTTGTTATTACTGGTAATTATGAATTATTAACAAACTTTATCTCATTTAAACTTTTTACCAAAAAGTTAACGGAGTAGACTTGACCAAAAATCAGTTAAAATAAAATTGCACTAAATCTACTAATCAAAGATTGCATTAAGTACAACCTTCTGCAAATTTGTCTATTATCCATAGTCATATCACAAAGTCCCAGGTCCAAGCTTCAATTACAAATGGTTACTTTTTAGCAAGCGCGCGCAGCCTAACGAAAATACAAGTACAAGATTGGCGGATGAACGAAAATGACATTAAATTTGTCGAGAGCGCGTGTACTCGCGTCGTCTGAGGAGCCTTTCTTCAAACGAGGTGCAGTTGCTTCTTGCAGGCTTGGGCTGTTTGTTTTTGTATGTGAGCAGAGTTACGGCCCATAGCAACCTTTGCCAAATCCACCTGGGAACTTGGCACAGGCTTAGGTTCGCCATGGAGTTGGTAAGATAGCGCATCCAGCCCCATAGTCCCCACGGCGCGTAACCACCGTTGACGTATAAGACATAGGTGAAACCATCCTTGCAGATGCCACGAATGGAATAATAATAGGGGAGAAAACTGTGCAAACGGAAGTGACAGCGTTGGTAAAAGTGAATGGCTGGAGCATTACTCGACAGCACATGCAGGAAGACTGCTTTGACAGACGAACGTTCTGGGGCAGTGACGTGTGCTAACAGCTGCTCCAAAAGCAACGTGGCGATGCCGTTGCGGCGATAGGTGCGTCTAACGCCTAAACTCAAAATGTAGCCCACCAGGGACTCTTTGCCAAGACTCGAACAGAGGATCCCCTGGTCCTCTTTGTTTAGATTGGCGTATGGCTTGATTTCTGCGACTATGAGACCAATGATCACACCTCTGTATACTGCTGCTAATGCGTAAAATCTTGAGGAGCTGGTTATGTCCTTGTAC
>JABFOV010001400.1:0-25684 GCA_022817685.1 Aradophagus sp. ZL-2020
TCATATTTATTTTATTTTTTTACATATGTATGCCATTCCATATACACCATAAATTATAGGTAATTAAAATAAAAACGTTCAGATATATTCGTTTATCTGTAGGTGGATCTAATTTTTTCTCCGTGTAGCGTTCCTTTATAAATAATGAAAGTTTGCATTTTCTTCATTTCTTTAAAATCTTTTTTTTTTCTTTAATTTTTTTACGTATATATTGAAATAACAAATAAAATTATTGTAACCTATTAAAGAAAATAAAAATTTTACTTACTACTGTGCTAAAAAAGTTATTTTGTTGAAAGTCATTAAAAAGCATTCTACTCACCTTGGAAAGCGGACGAATGTGGAACTAAGCGCGACTCGTGGCGTAAGCTAACGCTTATGCCACTCTCATGGTAAAAGTTCCACTTACGCTCCGCTTCCGCGGTGCATAAAACTTCATACATGCCTCGGGCGCACTAGCGCCCTCGGCTGTAATATACTATTCAGAAATCATATTTTGTGTCGTTGAAAATTGTTTGTGCAAAAACAGCCTTTTGAAAAAATTTTTTTTGACGAATTCAATAAACTAAAAAGAAAAAAGAATATTTTTCACCTTAATCAATTTGTCAATCACGTGATTTTTTCCTTAAATCGCGTACATTGCGTCATTACGAAAGACGAGTCAAAAGTGAGACAGAGATTGAACTTTTTTTCTCAAGGCCAAATGAAAAGCAGCTTTATGATTTTTATTTCCATTCAATCGGCACGTTGCTTTTAACACCCAATTTTTGGCATCGCACGGAAGTGAATCATAGGTCAGGCGAGTCATGCCGCGACGGGTTGCACACACGCACGACGCACGTTCACAATTTGACAAGCGTTCGCCCTCGGCTTATTTTTTCATGGGGGTAACTTAAAGTGACTCGTACGTCAAAGGCAAGCCCGTGTCAGTTCGCAGCGTGTAACGGGTGTCCCGAAAATGAGACCCCCGGTTTTGATCGTCCGGTTTCCGATGCTACCATTTCTCCCAACGTTTTTAGTCTTTTTGTTTTTAATTCTTTATTGTTTCTTTTCTCGTTTATTATTGCGAAAATAAAATGCAGATCTACACGGAAAGAAAAAATCGAGAAATTTTGTATCGAATGACTTTTTAATTCAGTAAACAATTATTCTGTACAATATTAGATACAAAGTTTATACCAATTTGGGAGTTGTCTATACTGTTTTAGTAAGTTACTTATACCATAATGGCGAAGACGGCTTACAAAAAGTATAGCATGGTTACTTACTAAATTAGTCGAAATTTTTTTTCCGTGTATATGAGATATTTTTAAATTGACGAGGATTAATGTAGAATATTCCAACTTTTGAGTTACCCATAAAGAAAATTAATATAAATTTCATGTCAGTTCAATATAGACTTTTTTTTAATATTCGTTTTTTGTTTCCTCAAGGTCAAAATGTTATAACGTCAAATGTTATAATTATAATTCCAATTTGTCAACAAAAAACATTAATTACTTCGTATGCATAAAAAATAATTTTAAGTTTTTGTCAAAAGGAAACAAAAATCTTGCACTTAAACTTTACCTCTAAATTCTTACACTTCGAACGGTACGCATTTTTTATGGTACAACTAAAAATTGCAATAATGCATGGGAAAAAAAGAAAACGTAACTTGGCAATAAATATTACATCAAGTGCTAATGTCGGATAGAGACACGTCAACGCGGGATTTTGTGCGACATCTAATAACGTTGCAAATGAGCAATCACAAGTGCATAACTTCTGAGTAAATAACAACGGGGGATAATTAGTTAAATAGAAATGAGGAAGTTTCGTCAATAATTTACGAAAGAGCTCGCCTGTCATTAGTAACTATTGAAGTAATTAAAACTCGGTTTCAATTGTAACACTTGATCAAACTGCTTGTAGTAATTGAACAAATAATTACTAGTAGTAGCTACTGAACGAAGTACTGCAACTAGCAACTACTCAAGTTTTCGCTGGTGAAACTTGCAGGTGACTGACACCGAATAAACCACTTAGTACTCGATATTACTTTCCAGACGCAAATGACGCCGTTGACGAGCGAAATTTCCCACGTCAAATTTATTTCGAGCTAGATTACTTGCCTTTTAACTTCTTTCCTCTCCTTTTTCCATCTTCTGCGAGTGATCGCTTGTATTTGTCATCGTTATGATATGATTTCCTTTGAGCAAAGGTAAATGCAAGATTTTTCAAAGAGAAACGATCGAGAAATGAATGAAATCGTTTACCTTTGTTGGGACACCTTTTTATTTCATGTCTTTTAGCCAGTTTTAGTGAAAAAAAGAAGACAAAAGTCGATCATTCACTTGCAGCAAGTGGATGATACATTTTATAAATTCTTCTTGTAGCAAGTGGAATGATTGTTCCTCTTGCTACAAGAAGAATTTTCAAAATGTATTATTCACCGCTCCAACAGTAAAATCAAACCGCAAGAGTTTGTTGCGATACTTTTTTCAAACTTCAATGAAAAAAAGAGGAACGAAAAACATAATCTACTTGTAAAAACTGAATGATTAACTTTGTCAATTCTTCTTGTCCCACCTGGGAATTTTCAATTTCAATCAATAATCACTGAAAAATGAATTATATCATCCAACGCATTTGAGACCCTCTTTTTATTTCATATTTTTAGCAAATTTTAATGTAAAAGACGCAAAATTCACTCATCTACTTGCAGCGAGCACATATTCATTTTTTAAATTCTTCTCATTCGAAGCAAAATGTTTTCCTTATTAGTCGATGGTAAAATATATCCATTAACTTAGTTACGGCACTTTTCTTTTTCTTTTTTTTTTTTTTTTTTTTTTGCTAATTTCAATAAAAAAAGAAACAGCAAGTTATTTTCAACAGAACTTTTTGCAGCGATTTTTCTTATTCCAAGCGGAAATTTACCATTTAAATCAATAGTAATTGTACAAGATAGGAAGTCGATCGCCATTCAATCGAACGATGATTGTTCATCACAGCGATTAATTATTATTATCGATTTAGATGTGAAAGAATATCTTTGACGCAAAATATTTTCGCTCTGGCGTGACCCGATAACCCCTTCGTTAACAATCGCAATTCATTTATTAGCGCATGTAAACGAACGGTATACTTCTGATTCGTTGACGCGTGGATTTGTTGAGGGAAAAGAGTCATTTGTGCCGATGACATTCGACTCGAAAGCGGCTTGAATGCAAAAATTGTTTTTGCAAAAATAATTGTCGGCGATGTGCGAGATGTCGGATTCAATTACGAAACGTCAAGAGAAGTGAAAGAAAATGTTTGATCGATTGTTCACTGGACATTTATGTAATTATCTTCAGATGAAACGCGTTGCAAATGTGTTACGACATTTTTAAATAGTTTTATATAATTTTCATCAGTTTTTTGATTCAATCAGATGGATTCTACTCACAATGAACATATTTTGTAATCCACTCACGACGAAAATAATAGGCTTGTAAGAAACACTTTTAATTTAATTTTACTAATTATTTAATTTGATTAATTTTTTCCAATTAAAATATTTTTTCACTTAATTGTCTGAAACAAAACATGCATGGATTATTCATATTTTCTTGAATCTGATTATTTACCTTTTTTTTTACTTTTCTTCCCGGTATTTTTTTTCTTTTTTATTTTCCATCCTCCATCTATTTTATTTTATTTTCACCCTCAACTTTTCTGCAAATTAATGTTTTTTTCTTTTTGTATCGCATGCAATTAATCACGTCCGGAAAACAAATAACGAGGTCGTCTTAAAATCGTGCTCATTTTGCAAAATCAATTCTCGCCATTTTAATAACATTCGAATCGTTAAAGCGAATTCCGCCGAACAGCAAATTTGATCACAAGTCGTGAAAAATACCTGCCTTCTCGACAGATTGGCGAATTGACGATATTTTATCCTATCTGATCGCGCTTAATTGGCATCGAAAATATATATCAATCGAATGGCAAAGCGAATTGTCGATGTCCACGTACGAGTGTTCAAACTCGCGGAAGAAACGCCAAGATTAATGAGGAAACCACTAGAACGGGAATAAATTGCATCGCATTTTAATAACGAAGCTCGTACGAAAATGCGAAAATGTCGACGAAATAATTGTGGCACTTTGGCCGCGAGGTTCGTTCGGCTCCTCGCGAAATTATCAATAATAATTACAGTAATGACTGAAAAGAAAATCGTGAAAACTTCGACGGCACGTCTCGGAAATTAATAACTCGGCGGAGATGAAATTGCGGTAAGAAAAGAGAAGAAAAGTGGCAATATTTATGAGAACATTGTGTAATTGCGACGATCAGTTTTGCGGAAGGTTAATTAACGATTCAAATGGAGAATAAACGCAAACTTATGTAGTAAGTTGATACATAATAAACATGCGAACAAAATAACATCGGCGAAACTTGAGAAAACATTTTAATTTATGAAGTTTGTGTCGTAAAAAATTTAACGAATTCCGGTAAAGAATATCTTTAAGTAAAGACAAAACTATGTTTTCCTACTAAAATATGATTTTTAGTTTTAATTATTTAAATACACGAGTAAAAAAATTAAGGAAAATTAAAATTAAAAAGAAATCTATTGACTATTTTAATCGGGCGTAAGTCCACAAAAAAAGCTACAAAAAATTCTGAAATCTACGAAACAAATGTACAGAAATTTTGAAAAAAATTGGGAAAAAATGAAATCTGAATAAAACTTGTTTGTTGCAAATTTAACCTAAAATATCTTCGACCTATCAACGAAATAGATTTTTGTTTGTTCGCTAGAATCAAACAAATTCGTTAACTATTGACAATTAAATGAAAGAAACGAAACATATAAAGATGGCAATTTCGCCTGGATTATAATCAACGAAAATCAGACGGCTCTTTAAACGCCGACGGCGTTTTCTCGCGGAAAATAAAATGCCTTTATTGCGCTTCGCTATGCATTATCAATCGAATAATCTCGCGCAACAACTATTAGCGTTCCGCTGAAGCACGACGTCGTATACAATTTTTATTTGACGTTACGTGGCGCAAAATTATAGCGGGCGTATCAAAGTGTCCAAAGTTTCGACGAATTTTACGACAGGTATCCATACGGCGGAATGACGTACATTCTATTACGTTACGTATAAACTTGGATATTTTACATGCCGCTCGTAAAATTAGCGATATCAACCGCACAAAATACCGTAAAACCTGACACACTTCCTGTTAACTCGTCGTTGCACGTGGAAATTGATTTTTCATCTAAAAAGCCTTTGTTACCACAGAAAAATAGAGACAAGTTTTATGCACGAATTACCAGTGGCGACATTTAAACACACACATTTTTACATTCAGATTTTGTTGGGTCAATTTACTCTTTCTTGTACGTTTTTACGATTTCTTTAGTAAGAAAAATTTTTTGATGAGTTTCGTAAAATGATGTTCATTTAATGAGTAATTTATGTAACGACTTTTCTTCGTTTGAATTTTCTTTTAGTTCGTTTACTCTAAATATTTCAATATATTTTTATAATAGTGTGTAGTCCGATATACATATATTACAATATAAAAATATTGTCACAAAACGATTTATGTAAAATATTTTTAATTTCATCATTTCCAAGTTTTAATTTCTAAGTGATCGATTTAAAATTTTTTAATTTTCCAGAATCCCGAGTAATCTATTAAAGTAAAAGGAAAATATTTTTAAAAAATGAACAATTTGTAATATAAAATCGTATATTTTGAATTAAAGATTGCTAATGGAAATGCGGCAAACATTTCTACTGTGCGAAAAAACGGGACACCCTATGCGTACATTAGTGGCGTCCTATCACGTACAGCCGATGCCTTAAAAGTCTACCTTTTTAGTCCAGACGAAAATTCAACATGCGCGTCATTACTATATTATATATATCATTCATAGATATTCAAAACTGGTTGCCATAAAGCAGTGAAAGAAAAGTTCCGCATTAATAACGTAACAATCTCGCACAACTTTACAGACTTCCAACAACTTTGTCTACAGCAGAAAAAAAAGAAATGAAAAAAGAAAATTGAAAAAGAGAATTTTGTACTGCTCTTTTATAATTACTAAAACAAAATCATTAAAAAAGACATTGAAAAATATCCTTCTAAATTTATTTTCACCATTTTAACTATTCCATTTCGACTGCTGCGACATATATTGCAATTTAATATAATAAAAAATACTATTTATAATATATTGTACACTGAGAAAAAAGATAGTACCATCTAGTTGCGCCATTTTGGTTCCGCCCACCTGACTTGTAGGTGGCGTCGTGGTGAAACGAACTGTTATATAACCTAATATGGTAATATTGTGGTATCTTTTTCTTACCATCTCGAGATGGTTAAATCTTTTTTCCTTAGTGTAACATATATTATTTCACCTTATAAACTGTCTGGTGTATTATATTGTTACTTCTTCAATTAATTTCAATCAATTTCAATTTTTTTTCAATCAATAACCGTATCGAAAATTAAACAATCTATATTGTATAAGATCATTTTTTCTATGTAACACAACAAGATTCATCTCTCTGCAAAAAAAAAAAAATGAGAGAACGAATCTTATCGAAAATCGAACATATCTCTCCACCTCTTTCTCTCTCTGTCTCTTTCTCTCCCATATTTCTTAAACAAATTACTGATATTTTTTCTCATTTACACGTTACTCAGATAATTGCTTCGAAGCATACCCATCTACACGTCGTTCTGTTTTGTTTCCGAGACTGGCTTGCATTTAATTAATTTGATGAAACAATTTCGTTGGTTCAACGAGATAAATCGGTTATTCCGAAGTCAATTAAGCGTTCGATTACGATTGCCGAGTGCGACTCTCGCGCCGATCGCGTTCGATGAAATGGTGCGAATCTTGGAAATGCGTATAGAATTCACACCCGATGTCGAGTTAACGAAACGAAGAAGATAATGAAGCGCAAAAACGCGTACGCGACTCTAGCGCAACTAATAAATGACAGTTTGCAGCGCGCGCACTCATATAAATTTGTAATCCGTATAATCACGCATGTGTCGTTACGAATTTATGGTATAATATATATGACGTCATACAGCCATCATTTACGATGCCACATATGCGGGATAATAACAGTTGAAAATTAGCAGCGGCGTTTGGACGATTCGCAATTCATCGTTGCAACGGTTAAAAAAGTTTTACATGAGTCGTTGCCGAGGACATCCAGTTCGAAAATTTTAAAAGTTTCAGAATAAACTACTTCTGCATATGCGCGAGAAGTTGGCAGCAATTTTTGCAATGAATTAAAAAATAGATATTAAAACTTAATTAGCACTTTTGGGTATGCAATTTTGTATCTTTTTGTATTATATATTTATTAGAAAATGAATTTTTTTAAGGTTAAATTTTTATTAAAAGTTTAGATAAAAACGATCTGCGAAGTGTGTCTTAAATTAAGACACCAGTTTCTACACTTAACGTATCGCAATTTATTGTTAGGATCTTTTTTTGTAGATACTTTTAAACATTGTAATAAATTTGACAAACGATTTTAAGTTTTAAAATTTAATTACATGCACGTAATAAGTACCAGCTAATCAAAATCAGTTTTACATTTTCAACATCCCCTGTTACACATATGATCTTCATTTTAATTAATTGAATAGCTGACATTTTTCGAGGAAAACGTATATTAGTTTTTTCAGCAAAGTCGTTGCGTTAGACGAAATATTTTATATTGTCGAACTATTTAATTTCGAGAATACACTCATAACGAACAATTTTTTTGCAGTTGTAATTAAATCGTTTGTTATTTTTGTAATTTAAATTATAATAATAACGAATAAATTATAGAAACTTTATTTCATGAGTTTTAACAAATTTCATTCGAATAAATGCATAATGATTTGATATTAACATAGCCTTATTCTTTATATTTTTTAATAATAATGGATGCAATTAAATGATAAAAATTTGTGTAAACGATATTTCAAATGCGAGATATTATGGAATTTGTGAAACGTAATTACAAAATTAATACCAAACATTTATACTGTATCCAGAAATAAAAATACAAAAGGAAAAAGGAAATAACGACTGCAACATCAAAAATCGAATAATATATTTGTTCGTCAAAAGTGCTGTAAAAAAAGATATTATAAACGGTGAATGAAAAACTGCGAAAGCGATCACCCAATTAAAATCATAAATGAACGGCGAAATGCGCGAAAATGGAGTTTTACGATATGAAAATCTGAGTTGAATTCGACGATAAGATAAAAAATGGTACGAGGCATTAACGTCACCGATGTGACAATTTCTTTATTATTATTAGCGTAAATTTGCATTTTGAATCAATTAAGAAAAATGATAATCTTACGTAAGATTAAGTACTTTAAAAATTATAAAAAACTTTGTTCTTCGATTTAACATTTTGAGCATTTTTCAATTTTGGCGCTCTTTACCTGACAAATAATTATTTAAATTATTCACACCGATCACGATAGTTCAATAACTTTTTTTATAATTGAAATAATAATTATTGCGACCACGTTTTAGTGAAATTGAGAAAAATATAGTAAGTCAACGTTGCCGAACATTATTTGTAATCAACACTTTAAGCAGTTTCAAATTTTCGCGCACTATGCTAAACATTTGATGAATCGATTCATATTGACCAATTACAATAGCTGTTGGCCTATCATTTCGATATACTTCAAGATAACATATCTTTTTTTTTAAAGAGCGGAATTTTTTAAAGTGGATTCGCGGCATTCGGACATACGGCCGATGCCACGAGTCAACGGCAGATGGTTGCTTCTCGGCAGACGGACGCGTGCCAGCTAGCCGGCTGCCTGAATGACGGCCCGTTCGTTTGCCACATTAATCGTCATTAATTGAAAGCGAGCCTAGGGCAAGCGCGCCCGTGAAATTTACGCAGAAAAAGCGCCGATGCGAATTCCACCCCTCTCGCCCTTCCATCATACCCCCACCACTTTGACCCTCGGATGTCGTGTAATTGCTCATTGGACAGAGTAAAAAGCACCGCGGAAAGGGACACTTGACACTGCGACTGTCTTTTGTCTTTTTTCCTTTTTTTTCAATTTGACCCAACCAGTCACTGTCGTTTAACCCTGCGGACGCGCGAGTCGCAATTATGAAACAATTAATGAAATTAGAGTTACATTTTGGCCGTGCGAATTCGAGCATGTCGAGTGCGGTGGAAAAAAAGGTTGAAGGTCATTGCGAAGTAGTCGGTTGGATAATGCAATTTACTCGGGACTACTGGAAAATATGACTGAAATGAAATTTAACGAGAAGTTGTGATTGATTTTTTTATGATGAATGGAAGATGAAGTATTACATGATTAGGTTGATTTAGTGTGAGATATTTCTGCTTTTTGGTTTTTCGATTTTTTGTATCCCTCTGTATTGTTTTTTTTATCTTAAAAAAATTTTTTTTCAAGATTTGTTATATTATAAAATATGAGAAATATTTTTGATCTTAAAAAAAGGTAATTTCTGTCTTACGATAGTTACTGTAAGAAAAATTGGATACTGAAATATTTTAAAACCGTTTGAATTGCTTCTACTTATAAATGTGTAAATAAAAAAAAAAGAAATTTTAATATTTTTAATTGTTTTAAAGACTTTTTTCAAAAGATGTACGATTTCACTTCATGTTCTTTAAAGACGTAAATATAATTATATTGATATATATATATATATATATATATATATATATATATATATATATATATATCTTTGTGTATAAATATCAGCTATTAAATAATTAGTCCTTTTGTATTTACGTACAACACTGGAAACGTGTTAAGAAATGTCCAATTTTTGGCCGGTCTGACGAAATGTGCTACTTTTCGTCTAGTTTTCAAACGTGCTACTTTTCTGAACGACTCCGAAACGTGCTGGTTTTGCAAATGACTGTGAAACGTGCTACTCTTTGTAAGACATGTCGATTTGTACAAAACATAGCAGTTAAAGGTCAATATATCCAGTGATAAAATTGTCGCACAATATACATTGAATGTTTCTTATCATACACAATGCGTTGTTCACGAAATCGTCGTGACTTGCCTTTACGATTTTAGATTGTGTCTCCATTATAATTTACATATCATTCTACAAAATGTGATTTTTTACAAAAAAGAACAAAGCACGCAGTAATTATATGTATTTTTGTTAATATTAAAAAATATATATAGTAGTAACTGATAAAGATTTATTTGCATTTGATTTATCAGCATCATTTTAAGAAATTAAATTTATGACTTCTACATTAAAATCTACTTTGACTTTAAGACTGTGTCCGACTACATTTTCATGTTGCAGTAATGAGAATTATCTAGTTGAAGACAAATTTAATCAGGCGTTAGATTGAATTTAACAGATGTGGGGTTTCTAATTTTCCAAAACTTTTGACGTTAATAATAATACTTGCGTCCAATAACTAAAATTTGCATCACCAACATTACTAATTGTTGCAAATTCTTTTACTGATGATTCCGATTTCATAAAAAAAAAAAATAAATAAATAAACGAAACCAATAAAAGTGAGTTATATATATATATATATATATATATATATATATATATATATATATAAATTTTAAAACCATTTCTCCGAAAAGAAATACGGTTCTCGCATCATCCTGAATTAATATTATTTAAACGATGTAAATCATGTAGAATGAAAAGTTGACATGTTAAATACGCGAGAGAAATGTAAACTAGTTTTGCAAAAGAAAAAATGGCATGCGTGAAACATGATTTTAAACTTTAACTCGCGATGTTGACTGTCGGTGGTCAAAAGGAGAACAAAAGGCAGTTTTCAAAAGAGCGATTTTCAACTCCAGACGTACCGCACTTCCTCAATTTCGAAATTCCGCTTATTTCGAACAGCCCGCAAAATGAAGATGTTGTACATCACACGAGCGTTAAAATTCGCCAACGATTCCGCCGAAATGCTTGCAACGCTCGTATCTTTTAATACGCGTAAGTTTAAGTATCATTTATTCCGATCTAATTTAATCGCCTTCAATTACAGATTACAGGATTACATCCCCCCAAAGTTCATAAGGACCAAACTACATACTTGGCTCGGAATTGTGAAATTTATCTTAAAATAAATTCATCCATTTTCCAACAAATTCGAGCCAACGTAATCAATATTTATTCGCGTTAATTGAATTTCGAAAGTAAAACGCACGACAGGCGACGTCGGCCGAGCCGAAAAATAGATTGCCGCTGCAAATAAAAGTGCGCAACGTAAAAATAATGAAGGCTAGCTCGCCGGATATAAAATCGTCGCTATCAATTATTCGGGCGGAAATGATGATAAAAAGTGATCACACGCTCTGTCAAACGTCAATCGGGAATCTGCAAGTGCAACGGCAGACGGCGATGTTAAGAGTTTAAACGTTCGTTATTAATCATTGGCAATAGATATCAGCGGCGCGATGACTTGATCAGCTATTATTGATATCAATTATGTAGCCCCGTTAATAACAAGCTCGGAAATGAAACGACACACTGGAGCGCAAGTTTTTCATTTGATTAACAAATCAGCGCCAAATGAATTATTTTGTTCCGACTCATTTTGCCGTGGCGCGGCTTAATTTTTCATATTTATTGCTTTTCCGATTTTCATAAAACAGCCATCTGTCTCTATCGTGCCGGCGAAACGTATTTTAATGTCCACTTGGGAATTCGGCCAGTGCGCCGGAAATTTTTCGAAAAATCAAAATTCAAAACGTACATTTTCCGAGCTCATGATCAGTTATCATTTCGCACGGTTCTGGTAGGAAATCGATTTGAAAAACCGACGCGAAACGAATGATTCGATTACGCGTGAGTATTAAACATAAATAAATTATCATTAATTTCGTCGGATTCCCTCCATTCATTTTCGGATTTGACATACGATACGTTTCTTTCAATTTGCAATCGAATGAAATCGACATATAAGATAAGAGAAGGCTCAAAAAAGTCGAGTCTTTTTATTTAATTGGTCGTTAATATTCCAGCGAAATACAATATTCGGGATTTGATAATTCAATGGAATTTCAATTACAGATTGAGAATTTTAATAAGAAGACGTTCGGCAACGATTCAATGAGCCACGACGATTATATAAGACAGTACGTGACTTTTTTATACGAGCCTACTTAAGGGTTGTTTCACAAACTGCCTTCGCTTTTTGTACGTAATTAGCATAAATACGACAACCTATTATTTTTATACCCCCAATGAATTTTCATCGCCGTTATTTTTGTTTCTCCACGAGCCTGCATTTTTCCCATCGGCCTTCGGGGCAAAATTAACATACATTACGCGGGCGTGTTAACGTGGGGCCAAAATCTCAAAGACTTCCACTATTCGGTTCTTCCTTCTTTTTCCGAGCCAAGAATTGCGTTGGTTGATCGACCGGTCGCAGAAACACCTGCTCCAGTGTCACTCGAGGATCTAACAAGGTTCCAGTTTGCCCCCGAGTTGACATTCCGGATTACACGAAGTTTCGGTTCAATCCGGCCGGCAACGCAAACAGCATTCCGCTATCCCAAATAGATCGCTTGGTCAAAGGAACGCCACTTATAATTGCCTTGAATTCATAAACAGGAAACAATGCCACTGAGCGAGTCAATTCGCATGAAAAAAAGATCCTGACTGATCCATCCGCATCCTAATCGCAAAAAAATGTAATTGAAAATTTGTTACCGATGTTGCTTAGCTTATCTGAAACCTTAACGACAACCGAAATGGATGGTCGACTGTTCGAGCTTTGAGAGTAACTGAATGATTGCCTTGGATGGACTTCAATTCAATATCTTCGAAAACGCAAGAAGAGGCGAAAAAGCCGCAATTTAAATTTCCCAAGAGTGGTAAAAGACAATGGGAGAGATATGTGTCCATTAAGACCGAACTTTCAATTACGTCTCGAATTGTCCTTAAATGAATTCCACACGATATCAAACGAGAAACAAATTTCGTACTACGTCTTCTGTCGATTCAAAGTGATCGCACATAGATCTCTGGCGAAAGCGCGCGAAGCTAGGTTCCAAGCGAAGCTCGAGATGTTATCACGGGGAACGCCCAGCGATTTTTCCATCACAGTCCATTACCGTCGATTATTTTCCTCGAAATCCAACCGATATCGCGATCAAAAGTTCGCTGGCAATTAGCCAAGTTAAATCCAATTAGGGGAGCGATTCGAGCACGATGCTCGCGTGGCCGCGACTTTCGAACCCAAAAAAGGGAAATCTAACAACAGTCACTACTGCAGTAACTGGCAACATTGGTGAGCCGCGAAATAGAGCCCGCGAACACATTAACGAGTATGGCGCCCTGGAGTTCCTGACCGAAACAACGGCCCTTTTTTCGTTGTTGGTTTTTAAGGTAAATCCAATTTGTCGAGCTATTCGAACATAATGTTCGCGAGGCCGGGACTCTTAAGCCCAAAAAAAAGAAATTTAACAACAGTCACTACTGCAATAACTGGCATTACTGACGAGTCACAAAATAAAACCCACGAACACATTAACGAGTATGACGTCCCAAAGTTTTTGACCGGAAAAACGGCACTTTTTTTGTTATTTCCGCTTGTGTCCTAGTCGCCATTCCTATGCATCCCGTCATAATGCTGGCGTCATTTGAGTTAATACTCTCATGGAAAAAGCATTCTTTTTAATAAAAAAAAAAAATAAATAAATAAATAAATTAAGGTGAAGCGCAAAAATGAAAAGATCCACGGAAAAGGAACGTCGTTTGGGGGCAATCCCTTGGTTAGAGGAATTTCAGGAAAGGGAAAAAGAAAAAGGGGCGAATGGAAGAGCGGAAGTCGTGGCGACAAGAAACAAAGGGAACAAAAACAACCGTACAAACGATTGTTAAAAAGGTTGAAGTCAGTAAGGTCGGGGGTGGATGATGATGATGATCCTTTTGTTCATTTAAGTGGCTGAGGCACCCAAAGCAAAGCACAATTAATAAAATAATTGATCGAAAATGACGGCACTGACAAAAGCGGTATAGTTTCCGGTTGAGTTGGACAATTCTCGACTTATGGTCACAGTGGACACTTACATGGCAGGAGGGTCCAAAGTAAAGCCAATCCACGAAGCCAATCCATGGCAGTGAGGCGATGCTGCTTTTTGGCGAAAAAATCGTCGAAATCGTTTGGCTCGTCACGCGCGCATGACAAAAGGTCCCAAAGTGGAAGCCGTAATCAGATCGTTACGGCGGCCGACGGAAATCCGACGCGGACTCGGGGCCATGCATACTAGGGTCCCCGGGTGTCTCAGAAAAGACCGGGGGTGGGTTTCAGCAGGAAGGTGAGATAGGAAGAAAGGAAGTAGGAAGGTACGAACGTGCGTGGAAAGAAAGGAAGGAAGGATGGCGGAAGAGGTGGGGACCGAGAGGTGGAAGAGAGTTAGAGAGGTCGCTGGTTCTAGTGTCCGTCTGGAAACCGGGCTCGCATCCTTGTCGATTTTGGTGCCGTGGTGGCGCACTCACATCCGTGGCACACCGGAGCAACCACCGAGGCTTGCACTTACAGTAACACGCGCACTTGATTATTACAAAAGGGTAATTTGGCGGCGTGTAGGTTGTTGGCCGCGAGACTCTTGGATCGATGCACCGACACTGGCCGCCACGTTCGATAAGAAGAATAAGCGAGCGTAACCGCGCTCCCTCCGTGTGCGAACTGTCGCGCGTCGGCGGTGTTGGCTGATCCGTCCTCAGTGTCCGCCCGAGATGCTCTTAGTCACTCTCACTCCCCAGATCACTCCCTCTCGCTCGCACCACCCCCAAGCAGGTTCCTCGCACTCGCGGCACGTCAGACAAAGATCCGCATCGCCGTGGAAGCGCGTTTAATGGAACCTAACGATCGGGCGAGACGTAGACCAGGGCGCAGAGGACGACCGCGACGACGACCGCGAGGACAACTGCTCGCTCGCTTGGCCGAGAGTGTCTGCGTGCGAGAAGGAGAGAAACACGGGGTGAACGGAGCCGCGGGGCGGGGTGGGTTGCGCGCACCTAAACGCGGTGGGGGCAGCTCGGACCCCACCATCGGCGCCGCCGCCGGCGGGTTCGCGCGGGGCACGCCGTCTTCCTTCTTCCTCGATGCGAGCGACCCCCGGGCTGCCCCTCACCCCCGTAGCCATCCCTCTCCACGCCGCCGCGACCCCGCTCCGAGCCGGGCCGCGGGAGTGGGGCGCGCCAGCTACCCCGGAAAGTTAGCTCGGCGTCGCGCGTCCTTGTCGCGTGGCCTCTCACTCGCGCCACCGCTCGAGGGTGGTCGCCGTCTAACGCCATTAGGTCCCTCCTGTTCGACACCGGCACCGCCGGTGCTCGGTTGTTACCACCGCAAGAAGAGAGTGCCTCGTTTGCTTTATCAAGAGGACTCTTGTGCCAAGCAAACGAATTTTGAGGAATAAGAAATGACACGCCAATGCGCCAAGCCCCAAGTGGAAAACCATTTTTGCGTGAAAAAATATTTTCCCCTTGCCTCAGCCCCTCCCCTTTACCAGCCCTTCTTAACCGTACTCTTACTCTGGCCGTGACCTTTTTTGCTTCGTTTTGCTGTCTTCGCTCTTTATCCGCTAAACAACCCTCTGTTGAAACCAAGGCTTCATGACCAGTTTGCGCAGAAAGAGGTTTTAATTTTCGCTAGATTGCAAGGGGATTTTGTAAACAGAAGTGGAAAGTTGTTTGACGGATGAGTAAACAGTAAGAATAAACAATATTACAGTATTGACTGTGAGAAGAAAAGCTAGATTTTCTTCATCGTAATGTTTTGCATCTAGTGGTCAATTTCAAAGTGAAAATGATTGCAGCGATGGAGTGTAAATAGACAATGTAAACAAAGCCGGGAATTTATATGTAAACAACAGTGTGGTTGGATGTAAACAATGCCGTAGAGAAGTAAACACTGGTTAGTAAACAAGCAATGGCGGCTTTCTTGTTCACCTTTGTCCGGCTGTTTTTCGAATCTTTCGCATTTTTGGGCGTTTCCTGTCATATGGCGGAACCGATGAATAAATCAATTTCGAATCAATCGAAACTTGAGACTGATTCTCTTGCTCGGTCAGCCGAGCACTTTGGTAACCGGGGACGATATTAATACAAATTTATTTCGGCATGAGTATCGGAATCTTTATGGCGCCGAGGGGAATCCCGAGCTCCCTCTTTAACCAACGCCTCAACTTCGTTATGAGGATTACGGTGACTTTTGATTGAACCGGCACGACGGCCTGGATTTTGATGGATGGGCTCGTCGAATTGACGAGGAAATTGCGCGGGCTTGAAGGCCGATGACGTATATTTTAGGAAACAGCCTCGAGCGAAAGGCGCGGGCCGTTGCCTCCCCGCCTCCCCTCTTCTCTTTCCGAACCGCCCTCCCTCGGATCGCGCTTCCGGTCCGAATTTCGTAATCGCGCCTTCCAAGGAATTTAACTGCCGGCGCGAGGAAAAACTTGGCAAATCTTGGAACTAATTTCAGACAACTAACAAGAAACGTCACTTTAAAATCCAAGAAGCGACGCTCGCGCACCACCCAGTCAAGGAGATGCTTTCTGTCTCTGTCTTTCGTGCGCTCATTACGTCCCAAGGTATGGGTTGACACCACAGCCCCTCGTCGACTTTTTTCCCCCGATTTTCTCCATAAAGAGAAAAGTAAATGCGTAAATTAAGCGATAAAGAGGAAGCGCTAACTGTTGGAAAGATGTAATCAATTTTTCGAGATCTTTTTTTTTAGCTAATATACCAGTATTGATACATTTCATGGTGTATTTGATTTAATAGAGATACATTTTTCAAAATAAAACGAAATAGGTCGCAGTTGGCTGAGAGGGTAATTTTATTGAAAGAAAAAGTTAAACGGATATGAAATATGTAAAAAGAAAGACTTTTGAATCGTATATATTGAAATTAAATAAATGATGAATAGAAAACCGTATTTTTTTAATAATACTACACTCGGAGAAAGAAGAAAGTGAAAATTACAGTATTTCGAACAATTTGAGGACATAAGTCTTTTAACATGAAAAACTACTATCAAAAAATAATGAAAACTGTAACTCATCCGCATTATTCCCTCATTTGATGTTGAGATTACTTTTATATTTGATAGTAGTTTTCATGCCGAAAGAATGTCATCGAACTATTAGAAAAATTGTAATTTTTACATTCTTTTTTCTCTCAGTGTATTGAACGTTTTCCAATAGTAGAAAAATTTAAAATAGTCACTTTTCAGTTATTTCATCATAAGAGTATTATGAATTTTTTAATTATTAACTTTTCTTTTTTGTTCGAATGCACTATCTGCCGAAATTCGTGAGGTGGAACAAAATGTTTTGGCAGTTTCATAGTCCGCAATTAATTGAAAAATTACGATTTAAATTGTTAAAACCATTCTCGTTTTATAGATTATCTATAAAACTTTTAAATTTATCATTATAAATTGTAGTTTGAAGAGAAACTAAGCCTACGAAATCTGACGAAGGCACCTTAAAAAAAATAAAACGATTAAAAAGATAGACGGATATACAAGGAACACTAACGACCCCTGATGTTTATTATTTTTTATTTCTGCAATCATTCATGTAAAATCTTTTTTTGTTCCATTGATGCCATTGTAAAATGTTATTTCGTCAAAAATAAATCCATATACTATCACAGTCGACTCGAATTTCAAAAATTTTACTTTCACTATGGTAAAATAAATGAACGAATCTACTGTCAAACACATGAATTTTTTAATTTCCACTTTGGTACTTTGTCTAACGCAAAGTACCAATTTACTTATTTACATTTCTTTTGTTTGCGGATCCACGTATTACGATAGCCGAAATAAATTTGCGCGACGGAAATTCAGCGATATGTATGCATCGCCTGATAAGTTGAATATCATCTAACGCTGTATTTTGATTAAAATCGTGTCCCGTGTATTCAAACGGCGCCATTTTTGCGACATAAATCCGCGGCAATGTGCTTCGCCAGGCGCTCACTGGTCATTAATCGCAAAGGTGCTCGGAATTACGACAAACGCACCTAACCGGCTTTCCGGTGCCATTGAGCCTAAAACCTGTTAATTAGACGATACGCTTAGGCGAATTTCGGACCGCTCATCTCTTATGCGACTGGCATGAAAATACTAGAAAATAATCATTTACCTTAGAAAAAATCCACTTTTCACAAACGAATCATTTCTTGCTGGGAGAGTTCTTTTGCAACAAAAGGAATATAACGAGCGTAAATTTATGCTACTTACAGCAAACGGATTCTGCTTCTGATAAATAGTATAAGATAACTATGATGTCAATTATCAGATGTAATTGAACATTAATTTTTGTTGTCTTTTGACAAAAACAGAGTTGGTTGAGAAGCTTTAATTTAGCTCAGTAGAGTTACATACAGGAAGGCCGGGATACCGAATACGTTAGGATTTTTTTTTTCTTTTTACAATATTGTTCTCTTCAAGTAGTTGTATGCCATTAGCACTTCACATTTAATTTATGAAAAATTAAATGGATAATATAATTGTAAATTTCTGATTTTACAAAAGTCAATGTTCAACTTATTTGTGCTCTGTTGTGTCATTAATTCGAACAGGGACATAATTTATACAGTAGTTAAATGAATAATAAATAAATTAATAAATAATTATAAACAAAATTCATAATAAATTTGGAAAGTTACTGGAATATGTTTTACGTTTCTGAGAGAAAGAGATAATTTAATGAGCTATCTGCAAAGCTCTTATAATAATCTCGGACAGTCAAATATCTGCAGATAACTTAGAATTTAGAGTTGGACAAAAACTTAATTGTCTAATAAACCAATCCAAATATTTCGATTGTCAATTCTTTGAATAATTAAATAATCAACGTGAATTCGTGGTTATGATATATAGAAATATCAATCGCTTGGATATTCAATTTTATCGTCTATTTTTTTTTTATCTAGATTAACTATCTGGTTTGTCTTCTTTAATATCTATTTTTTTCAGTGTGAATTAAAAAATCGCACTCTAAAATTTGAACGTGAAAAAAATCGAAATAAGTTTAGTGTTGCAAAAATCAAATAGTAAAAAATTATCACTAAAATTATAAAACAAACAATTTAAATAATAAAACCGGTACAATTTTAACATTCAAGTAGTAACATTTCCTATTTGATTTTTTAATTATATATTTACACTCACAAAAAGTATGCATTGAGTGAAGAAAAATTTTCTTGGTTTAAGACAAAATGTATCTTGATATTTTGCCAAGAATAAATGTTTTTGAACCAAGATAAGTTTCTTGATCCAAGATAGGAATAATTCAGGCTAAAGTTAGGTTTTAATCGAAGAAAATAATCGCAAAACTTAGTGACTCTTAAACGAAGTTAAAGATTTTTGTGAGTGTACTATACTCAAGACATTAACCTCCCTTGTAACCTTCTGCATATTCCTTGAGTAAGAACCATATGCAAAATCTTGGTCAACTCAATTTCTATTAAAAACACTGTTCAAATTAATAAATTCTTTCCGATATATAGTTTTTATGACGCTGTGTCCTTACAAGTTTTTTTGCCTCGTAAAACTTTGTCCGGCCTGATAACGATCGACGTATTATAAACGAAGCAAAATTCGATCTGAACCAGAATGCGTATTCAATTTCGTGAAATTTCACGTCTGGCGTGTCACCTACTCGATTTATACCGACGCATTTTCAACCCCCAAAGATTGAGTTATTAATAAATAACTTGACGATTAATTTCGCCTCCGTAATACGAATTTCATCAGTTCAGAAGGTATTTTATTAATAATATGTAAACCAAACATTTTAAAATGGTAAAAGGAAATTGATATATGAAGAAAGGAATAATAGATTACTATGCCTAGTAAAAAATATTGTATGTATTTGACGGAATCATATATAACCTTATATGGTTATGTAGATAAGACTTCATGTTAATAACCGTATATGGTTTTTGAATACAATATATATGATCATATATAGCCATATGTAGTCATGCAAATAAAGATTTTTTAAAACATTTACGGACATATATGGTTTTCCGATAAAACATATACGACCATATATGGTCATATATGATCATACGCTTTTATATATATCAATATATATATATATATATATATATCAATTTAGACCGGTTATATGAGGCCATATTAACGACCATATATGATCTTATATTCCGTTTAAGATTGTCACGTTTTATTACTTAACATAAACAGTTAAAATATAAGAACTATATTGCTATATATATGTGTGAACCTAATATACTCTCCGTATGTTTCATTTTCACAAAGTAACAGATTTATGATATAAAACACGCAATACACCTTGGGAATAAAACCTAGTTTTTCTCCCTTGGTATACAATATATTAATTCGTTTTTCGATTATTATTAACAACTTTTTTCACTCCCGTATCGCAACCATAAAAATCCACCGTCGATCTATATAAATAAGACATAAAGTTGCACATATCTCCATTTATGCCACTATAAATAAAGGATATATACTTTATTTTATAAAACATCGTAAAATACTTGTCGCAACGGAAGTTCAATAAAAATTGTAATGTAACGATAAATAGTGAGCGCAAAAGTACAAATAGAAAGAATAAAAGTGAAAATCGTGTTTATATCAAACGCGTGGAAATAAAAGTTATTTATATTCCATTTATATACATCCGCATTGTGTTTACAAAGAAATGGATAGGTATCAAAGGCGAAAGCAAAGAAAAATTTTTTCTTAATTTCTCACAAGTGGGTTATCAGATAAAAAAAAAAAAAAAAAAAAAAATTCTAGTGCCGGTTAAAGTGTTATTTCGATATATGAGATGCGAGCACGAGAGCGTTAAGTGCAAGAAAAGAAGGAAATAAGAGTTTGAACGATGCACACTTATATATATTTATAAAGAAATATACCTGGACGTGTATAAATATATTGAATCTGAAATAAAAAGCGACAAAGTTATCGAAAGATAAACAACTCAACTATCGCGGTTTAAAATGTCAATTACTAATAAATAATTGAAAAAAATTTTTTCCTTTTTCATTATCTTGCACATTTGCATTACTTTTTGATTTCAGATTTTTTAATCGTCGAAAATAAAGGCAGCAGTATGGATTTCACAAAAAGCGAAGGGTGTTGTTTGCATGACGTAAAAGCAACGGCGCATTTTTTCAACAGCTATTTGATACAAATTAAACGCTGATTATAAATGAATAATATTATAAGGGCGAGAAGTATAATGGGTGAAATTTTCGATTTTCAAATAACGTTCCATGGCACACCCAACACTGGTAGTTAAGGGTTAATATTTCACGTTAATTCATTATCGATTTTATATATTACAGACGCTTACTTTTTCCTTCTCCTTTTTATTTTTAACGCCGAAATAAAATATGTCTTATTCATAATCCTTGTTGTTCTGCTGTGAACAGCCGCAATAAATATAGTTTATATTCAAAATGGATTTAAAGGATATATAATTACCGACATATTGCGTACAAATTTAGAATAAATTTATTCATACGCGAACTCTATAATTTAGTTATTGCAAATCAGTACTGATTGTGACAACTACGTAATCAAATTTAAAGTCGTTGAATATAATTTAAAGATAAAATTTAAAAATTAAGTCTATGAGAAAAGTGTAAGTATTCAAATAAAAATTCCTCAAAATACAACAATAAATTTCTAAGCGTGTGTATTTAAAAGTTCATATCTTTTAATTTACTAGAAATGTTAATTATTTAATCTAATTATTTTAAAAGAGAATTTCATTCATTATTTTGACACATTAAATTTCATACTTCAAATTTTGTCTTTATAAGAAATAAAAGACAATAATGAAAAACTACGAATAAAATGTAAAGTACAAATGAATCATTCTTATCTGCGTTTAAAGTTATATTCAATTGTAATGTATTAAATTAATGGGTAAGTGAAAATTAATTACCATTTAATTATTTTTAACATAAAATCGATATCCCAGTGGTAAAAAAAGACATTTCAAATATTTTCGAAGACTACATTGAGAACATGATTCGATCAACTTAATCAAGTTTTAACTAAATAAATTGGAGGGTTGATACTTACGCAACTAAATTTTCAGTCAAATTGACTGAATTTTAGTTGACTTAACCGAAAGGATCTCTTAAATTATTGAATGATATGTACAGATATACACAAAATTTTATCTGCGCAGATGATTTGATAAGCGTAACTAAACGAATTCAGCTAAATGATTTGAAGGATAAAATACATGACATATAAGTTTGAAGTTTAATATTGACACTAAAATCCATGATATTACTAGTCAAACATATAAAAATGAGAAAATGTCAATTATTTATTGAACATCTTTTGTTTACATGCAAAAGAATCAATTTTTAAGGTAATACTTTATGACAAAACTTTTGCCAAGTTTTAATCTATTTTTTAGGTTAATCCAAAGGAACGGCAAAATTTTTGTACAAAATATTATCATAAAAATATAATATCTGGTATGAAATATTTAGCAAACTTTAAAGAGAATAAATAATAATAATTCTTAATATTAATTTCATTTATCGTATTATTTTATGGAAAATACATTAATATCGGTATTTTAGAAATGTTTTTCAATATGACACGTCATTAACGCTTCCATTTTCGGTCCCACTTTCAATAACATGCATATATTTTTATAATTATTTCAATGTATTTAAGAAAGAGTCCATAATGTTAAAAATATTATACACAATGCTGCGTTAATTTGTCAATCTCATTCAAGTTTCCAGAAAAGTTAGAAGGACAAGTCTTTTGGGACAGAAAGCCAAGTGAAGCATGCGAAACTGTGTATACACGCTTTAAATAATTCAGCCATATGAGATTATAAATGGGTCATTCTAGTTCATCCCAAGTACTCGTTACACCCCCATGTCTATTTATGTTATAAATTCCCATTTGCGATTCAGTGATAGGACTTTTTTATGGCTCATTATTATTTCAGCGCGTATTAGCAGTTCATGAAAGATGGCTCAATTATGATCATTAATGGTTAATTGCGTTTGATCGTGAAAATAATATTTTATCATTGTAATCATTAGATTTCTCTCCGCGAGCTTAAACCCATTTCGTCATGGCGTGTAAACGTGAAAATATTGAAGTTGCATGAACTTTAATACTTTTAGTTCTTTTTGCAACTAAAACATTTCAGTGATTTTTCATCCTTTTCTTTAAGCAGATTTATATTTTTTAAAAAGACTCCAGAATTACATTATCAAACCATTGAAAAATATATTTATTTTTTCTGCATTTCGTAAGCGATTATATTCTGTATTTTTTTTTTTTTTTTTTCAATTTAAATTGAAAAATTGATTCAATTTTAATTACTCTTACTCTCTATACTCTTTTTGAAGTAAAAAAAAAAATGACCTACAATGAAATATTTTGATAGTCAAAAAGAAAAAAAAAAGATTCAGATTGATTTCATAATATATTTAATTTAACGTTTTAAATGTTTAGTCTATATTTAGAGATTTATTACAGAAGCCAACAGAAAAGGACAAAATTCAATATTGATTATTCGAAACAGAATTGAAATAACATTGCAAAGTACAAATTCAAGATTCGTCTCATGATAAAGATTTAGTTAAAATAATATGCGCATATTTTGTTATAAAATTTTCGAATAATTTTTTTTAGTCAGTAATTGTTTTCAGTTTTTTCGTTGCAAGTTACAAATATTCAATGTGATGAATAAAGAAAAAAATTTTTTTTTTCTGAAAATTGCGATTTGAATTTACGGATCCCATACGATGACTTTTTGTAAACAATTTAAAAAGGTGTATTGCAATTTTTCTTAGGCTCGATTTCATAGATAGGAAACTGTGGACGGTTATGTTTATGAAGTGTACGTGATATAATGAAATACGAAAATAATTTGGATAATTGGAACGTATATTTGCGAATAGCACCTACGAATATTATCAATTTCAGTCGTCGTTATAATAATTAATCTTGTCAATCAAACAAACTTTCGTACATTACTTTAATCGAATCAACTAAAATTTCTAGGCAATTAAATTAATAATCGCTCGATATATCAATTTCGCCATAGAAACTGAAATATTTTCCTCGCTTTCAGCTATCTAATTTCAACGAATCAATAGTTCAATTGGAACTTCATATAATTTCAAGTTTTCCTCGCTTGAAGCTTTGAAAATCGTTTTATCGTAAAAAATTACTGACCAAATTAATCGTGACTTGAAAAAGAATCATCCATATTTTTCATTGACTTTATTAGTTAAAAATCATAATCTTTAAAGAGGATGACTAACGGGATTGTAAAGATTGCATTATAAAATTGGCACCTACATTATGATATTTTCATTAATGTAAAAAAAGTATTCAAAGAAAATAACATTAAAAATAAATCATTGTTGAGAGGCTTATTATTAAATTTCCTTTGGTTATGAACAAAATCCACTTATCAGTCAATTTATCAATCAATTATATTTTTACGTTAGTTTTCTCATAAATCTTATATGTATTATTTACTTATAATCCAGACATACGTATTAAAATTTATATCTTCAATTTATTAGCGAAAATTATAGTTTCTACTAAATATTTCGTTCAAAGTAAGATACGACTGAGTAGTGCTAAGCAGGACAGAAAATTGTAATCTCTAAATGTAAACATGGCCGAAAAATTGAAAAAAAATTTTTTCTTCATTCTTATTTATCGTTACACTTTTCTATCTTATTTGACATAACTCAGTCATGTGCCGCAAGCTCCTGTTTTTTTTTTTTTTTTTTATTTTTTTTTATTTTTTTTTTTTCGTGTGGCAACGCTGTAGAACGGTTTAGCTCTACGCAGTTGGTTATCTTAGTGAACATAACCTCTATTTGTGTAATTCGATTCTTAACCGAAACCAAAAATGAATTTTTAATTTCACAAAAGTTTCTTTATTTTTAATATGATAAGTGAATATCCTTAATTAAAATCAAGGACCAATTATGTAGAATGTATTATCTGTTGCGTTTCTGGCCGTAAACGCGTTATGGACACCGCCAAATTTGACGTGAGGTTCATTGGTGTCATTGCGCACATCACACGCGTACCCTCTGCGGTATTGATGAGTAATTAACAGGTCATTTAACATTAGCTAACCGAGGGACTGACTATAATCTACAACAACTTTTGAACAACGATTCGCCTCAATTTTTATCTCTGTTAATTTGTCAATAACAATTTGTATGTGTATATGAAATTGGCTTTAAGTTTTTCAATTAGAGGAGCTAGTGTTTTGAAGTAAAATAGTCCTGCTTCTCTGATTTTTTTTTTTTTTTAATTCATTTGAGAGTAGCCAGTTTCTAAACTATGAATTTTAGTAGATTTCCTACGCAGTATGAAGTAAACTAATTAAACATTTCGAATTATTAAACCAAATTCAATGAAACAATTATAAATATTTAAACAATTTTGATTAAGTAATCAATTTTCCCTGATTACTCAGTTATAAGTAATTAGAAATATTTAATTACTTTTAATCAAGAACTGGATTTTTCCCAATTACTTCATTATGTATATTTGAATAATTAGAAATATTTAATTATCTTTAATCAAGTAACTAACTTTTTCAGTTACTAATTAGTTTAATCCCCTTTATG
>JABFOV010001401.1:0-25670 GCA_022817685.1 Aradophagus sp. ZL-2020
AATAAAAAAAAGATAAATATAATCATACATTGAATATATACTTGAAATAAGTTAACAGTTGATTAATGTTCTTATTTTTTTTTTTTCAAAAGAAAAAGACATGATAAGATATAGAGAGGTGTCTCGTGGGCTCTGAGATATATAAAAGAGAGACGTCTCATGCGCGCTTTTTGAGTGTCTCTCTCTCTCTCTCTCTCTCTCTCTCTCTCTCTCTCTCTCTCTCTCTCTCTCGCTTTTCTCGGAGCTAAAATGACGTTAAGATGTCACGTGATGTTTAGATAACGAGCCGAATGACAGTCTTGCGCAGACCGCAATTATTTTCACATTTTAATCCCCTAATTGTCCCGCGCTGTGTTTTGACTTCAAACTTTATGGTATAATGCATTAATGCAACGCTTCGTTCTGTATCATCAAATTATTTCTCTTTCGTGTTCCGTCGCGGGATCAACTTGGAATATTTAAACTTCAATACATAAATTAAAATACTCATTTTCGCAATAATTGTTTTTCACTCGACGACTTGGCCACTCTCCTATCTGTTTTTTTTCTTCTTCATTTGCGTTTTTCCTTTTCTTCCTTTAATTCATTGTCCCGTTTTTAACATTTATTTAAAGTATATTCTGAAACTAGATTATCGGATTGTGAAATTTCAAGATACCCATATGCGGCTTGAATTAACAAAATACCATGATGTTTATTTTATTCCGCTATTTATTTAACGTCTGCTTCCAGGTCTATTAAGTGAGAAAAGCTTGAATACCATTTCAACAATTTTTCTTTCTCTCGTTGTTTTCTCTGTCTAAATTTATTTTATTGAAAAAAGCAACAAATTGTTTCAATGTTCCGATACTGAACGTTCAATTTCCGATAAAAAAAAACGTATAGTATTTCTATGCAAATTTTTGTTTGAGCTCTTGTCCGGCAAAAAAAAATGAACGAAATCAGATTGATTTGGCTTGTATAATCACGCAAATCGTACACACGGTGTTACGGTTTTGTAAATCCGTGTGACATTTACGTCGCCGCGTATTACGAACTTTTAATTATTCGAGCAATTAGAGGACAGTGGATTTATCATCGGCTTTACAGGCGCCCGAATTGAATAACCCGGACTTTTCGTGCTCGCAAAACGATGGCTCGACCCCGTGAAAAGCAGGCAAAACTGCAGCGCCACCTGCTTTGACCCCGGCGTCGTGATTACCGCCATTATTGTTGCGTCGCTTGATCTTTCAATCGCGCATATAGCTTAACCCTCTCTTTATTGTGCTGTTTTTAATCAATATCGCAAATAATGGTTTTCAATAAATATTCTCTTTTACAAATTTTCCGCCAATTTCGTGCACAAGTTAATACGTGATGTAGAACATTATGAAAACGATTAATATTAGACAACTGATGAGTGAATGTCAAGTTATAATGGAAGCGAGTAGAAAAACCGCAATAAATCGTTGAACAAGGATTACATCTTAGTTCACGACACAAACAAAATTCCACATCTTCGCAAAAAAAAAGTCGTTTCAATACAATAAAATAAAGTTTTAAAGTAAAGTTTTAAACGAATCTAGAGACTGATGTCAAAGTAGAAGATTATTGAACAGAAGATGCGCAATAAAGCGTTTAGCTTTGAACTTTCCTTGGCTCGGGGAGACGCTACCGCGTGATAAAAAAAAGCTTGAATTAATGGTCGTTTTGATTGCAGAATAAACAGTCTCTTCTCGTCTATTCTAATTGAACGTTGCAAACGTCAAGTTCTAATGTCCGTTCGAAGCATGCCGATTTAATTCCGCGCCGGGCCGACAGATGTCGCCCTTTCCAGTTCTCATTAAGCGAACTGTAATTGATCGTCCCTACGAAAGTCCCGTGCCCGTTTGTTTTCCAATCGAACTTAACGATTACTTAAAATTGTCTGCGCGGATTTTCGCCGCAGCGACAAATCAATTATTTCGCAGAGGCTTTTAAATTGACGCGAAACTTACAATCCTCGATCGCATTATCGGGAACAACGCGCGACGCTGAATTGCTTTGCACTGCGTGCCAAATGAAAATAGAATTATCAATTATGCACCGGAAATGAAAATGGGGCGCGAAGATAGCGATTCGCTGTTTTGAAATTGATTCGCCCATCTCGAAATGATTGTTTTTCGTCGACGAAATTTTCGTCAAACGTCAATTTCGCGTCTAGTCGCGAAAATAGCCCGACCGCTATTTTTACGATTTTCGATTAGCTATGCAAAATACGTGACATTTTCAGCCAAGTCACGCTGTTATTTGCGCGATGAATAAAAAAGCACCGAACGCGAACTAAGCGGCCGCGTGTAAATGCACATTATCAATAATATTCGATACTGAGCACATATGGCTTCGGGACATAATCAACTCGGTCGATTTTCATTCTTGATCGGCAGCCATTGTGTCCGCGACGAAAAAAATCGGAATCCTGATGTATTGTTGGTCATAGCAAGGGTGCTGCATCGGTCAGGATATTGACGGATATTTCTGAGAAAAGGAAATCGCAAAGAGGCACCCATTCGCAAAATTTACACTTTATTATACATTTCCATTTACAAAATTTCCGCATTATACATTTCATGATCACTGGAAAAAAATACTTTGAATAGAATTACTGTTAAACATTCGGCTAACATTTTAAACATGTTTTAAACTTTGTCAAACAATCGAAGACTGTTCTGAATTTATTCAAATGTTTTCTAAGATTTTAAATTATAAACCTTTTTATTTTTATTTCTCTACAAAATGTTTTTGATGCAATGTAGCATAATCAATTTTAATCTATATTATACATTTCTCTTTGACTTCTCCCAAGTAATCAAATTTTTATATCTCTATGAATCTTATAAATTGTAAAGTATTTTTCAAGAATATAATTTAACAACGCAATTTGTGCAGTTTCGTTTTCTCAGTAATTTAATTTCAAAATTTTCGTTTCATTAAGGTAATGAGTCAGTGATTGAGCAATTCAGAATAAACTTAAGCCGATTTCTTAGACCCTTTTATTCGCAAAAACGTCGTCTGGTGATGAGCAATTATTCGTAATTTATTTAATGTAAAAGTAGATACAATTCACAGAAATTAAGAAAAAAAAATCAACTCCAAATGATGTTTCAGCAAATCAAATTTTTGACTTCTTATAATTTGACGATTTTGTAATTAATTTTGTAAATTTACATTATTTATTGCGCAGAATATCAAAAAATAAGTATAAAAGAAGGCAGAAAATTTAATCATATTACTTCAATTAATTTGTTTCTCAATCACTGACTACTAAAAAATTATATTAAAATTGCGATTTTATTCTGAAAAAAAAACTTGCTTCTTAAACTCAAGACAGACTTATAAACTACAAATGTCTAAGAATTCAAATGCGCATTGCATGTCAATGTAAGCGTAGTTAGGTAAATTCCATTTTGAGTTAAAAGAATATTGCTTAACAGGGTATAAATAATCGCATATTTATTGTCTTCCATGTATTATGTTTACTGCATTAATCAAGTTGTTTTCATGCAAACAATATAACGTAATGTGCAGTGTAATATTTATAACAATTAATATAATTGTCTCTCTTTCATACAGATTTTATTTTGACGTACACGTCTGTCATATTAAATATCCTGTGATCGTTTAATTATTGCTCATTCGCAATTAACGTTACGTTTCTGCCGCAGTATCAATTAATATCGATATTCAATGTGCAAATATATAAGTGTACTAATTGTCACAATTTCCAATCAGTCATCAAATTTTTCATTATTTGCCATTCATTTCAAATGATTTCATTTAAACTGTCAATTTATTTAAAAATTAAACAATATTCTATTGTAATTAAATGTTCGTAAAGTACGATGAGGGTCTCAATATGTTATATTTAATTAGTACACAAACATATTGAAAGTAACAATAAAATATTGAAAAAAGAAATTTTTTTGCTCCATCGACATTGTTTTATATTTTTCTTTTTTTTTTCCGTCTTAAAACGAAAGTGATCAACTTTTCTATCTTATTGCACAAAATAAAAAGAATGCAATTACATTTTAGCAATAGTGTACATTATATATGGAAATTGATTAGCCATTAATTATTGGGACGTTTAGATTATATATATTTTTGTTCAAATGCATGCAACAGTCGTCTTAAAAGATATACTCCGGACTTCAGAATTCAGTTGCCTATTTATGATTTAGAACGGATTTATTTTAATCAATTTTTTATTGCCGTACTGAACTAGTTCCGCAAATAAGAGTCAGTCCATAAAAGTGTGTCGTCTTAAACTTAAACTTTCTTAATTTATGTTCTTTTATTAAACTTTATTTCTTTGTGGAAAAAAATTCCTTAATTCGCATAAAGATGAATCCGATAAAATTGTGAAACATTTATTGAAACAATTCGGAAAAAAATTATCAGAGAGTATTTTAAAACCATCTGGAAATAATTGTTTTGATTTTTCAATATGTTTAGATTCTCGTTTGAAAATAATTTTTAAAATTTCGTTTTCCAAAAAGTTTAAGAAATAATTTAAGAAATGAATATCTTCGAAAATTTGCGAAAAATTGTAAAAATTTTTTTCCACGACAGGAAACGCAGTTAAGACACGAAGCGAAAATGCATTCTAACTTCTTTTCCTTACGGTGTTTGTCGTTTGTTTTCGTCCATCTATGCTCTGATTCTCCTCCAATCGCAAGACATTTAAAAGACATAACGTTTAAAAGACGTTATGGCTTCTTCGTTTACACGTTTATTTTCATAGTTCGCTTCGGTCCTTCTACATAAAATGAAGCAGCAAGAAAAAGAATTCCAACAAAAAAGTAACAAAAGTGGGGGAAGGAGTGGGGAGGCGAAAAATTGTCTCTCATACGCAGAGCTTCGTGTGCTTTTTGTCCGTAACTGTGTCAGGATAAAAAACCAATTGTCCATTGTGCTCCCGTCGCTTTATCGTCTTCAATCTTGTTATTCGCGCGTCGAATAACGTTCCATTATGCGCCACGTTGTGTCGTCATTCTGAAACCACATCCTTCTATCCATCTCATCGCTGTTTCGTTATTTATTGCCGCGGAAAAGGAACCTTTTCTTAATGAAACAGCGCTGCACGAATTTGCGGAGGGAAATAAAAATAATTATGTTATGCAAAGTAAATATGATTTTTCGGTGCTTCGGTTGATATCATCGACTGGGTGGCAAACGCTGTAAATCTTATAACTAATAGTTTGTTACGCACCAATATCACTAGCGTCCGAGGTCGATAATATACTATTTTTTATCTACAGCGAGGACAAGTTACATTTTATTATTTAATATTCAGTTGACTAATAACATCAAACTTTCTCTTGTTCTTTTTTTATTTGTTCATCAAAACTTGTACTGTTTGCTTGGCATAACCTAATATTTTTCTCTGCATTCGAACGTGAGAAAAGGTAAAAGACAAGCGGCAATAAACTGTTGGTTTGTTCCTTTCATTGCGAAAGCGATAGCTTTGAATTCGCCTGTCCTTCGTAAGCGTTTGCTCCAGATTAGGGGGAATTCGATTTTTGCAGCCTGCAAGGACGCAGAGTTCGAATGCACCGTTGGATACTGCATTTCAAAGGCAAGATTGTGCGACGGATACGCCGACTGTCAGAACGCTCTGGACGAACAAAATTGTTCCAACCACTGTACGAAGCATTGTTTTCAGCGATTATTAACTCTCGGAGACCTTTTTGTCTTGTCTAAGTATTTCCTGATACTTCACTTCTTTTACTTTCTCCGTCATTCGCTACATTGCAATACACATTCGGCAACGAAACCAAGCGCAAAATTTAATCAATCGTGGACACTTTTTATGGACATTTTCGAAAATGGAGGAAACTTTGGAAACCAGTTCCAACTAGACCCTTATTTTCTGCTTTTTTTCTTTTGAAAAATAATTTGGATAACGAAAATATTCAGCTTTTAAACTTACAACTTTGAGGAATTGACAAAATTAAGTGGCACAGGTACTATGGGCGATCGATTCATTTAAATTACAATTTTTTAAACCTAAATTTATTTCCTATCCAAGTTGTTAATAATGAAATTTAAACGCGAATGTGAAGTAAATTAAATTTGCCCATTCAGAATTTATTTTATATCGAATGTGAGAATCGGCTACAGCGTTTCCTCTTTTTAGCTATAATTAAAGTAACGATAATGTTGAAATAAAAATTCCATTGCAAAGTGGTACCGCAATTTTTATGAAACTGAGTATCTCCGGTATGGACTCGATTACTTTTCCAAAATTACCATAATTATCGACGCTTCGCACTCGGTTTACAAAAAAAATTGTCGATAATTATTCAATTTTTTTACTTCTCTGACTATCTTTTTCTCTTTATCTCATCTTTTTTCGTTGAAACACTGTACTCGACTTTGCAGAGATAAAAGATGATTTTACAACATCAGATATTGAATTCGAATCTCTTTGATTTTTAAATTTAAAGCAAAAAAAAAATTATTGCAAGTATGTAAAAATTTAACAAAAATTTAGCATCCTCCGTCAAAACACCCATTTTCGTCAACTTTGTCAGCCATTTTATTTCCTATTAGCTGGCCGTTATTGTTCACTTTTCTGATCTCTTTTTTTTCTGTCCCGAATAATTCCACAGCGAGGTGTAGACCAGACGAATTTACATGCTCCGACGGAAGTTGTATCAGTGCAGGCGCAAGGTGCGACGGACGACGTGATTGTGTCGATTATTCTGATGAGCATGGCTGCAACGGTATTTTTATTTCATATTCCACCATCTCCCGCACTTTGTCAATACCTTTTTCCACAGAGAAATGCGAGCAGAACTACGATTGCCCCAACGACGAAATGACTTCAAATATCATGCATAACATATTTGTTCCGCATAACCTCTATTTTATTTTTTAATTTTTATAATATATGTGTATACAATTAAATTTATACAAACTTTTCTTTATATTCCAAGTACTATTTTATTTTTCCAACCTTTTTTCTCTTTTTTCATTATTAATTTGTTTACATATTCGCCATAAAAGTCATAGTAATCTTAAATTTAATTGTTTTATATTTTGTTATTCCGCTAAGGTGATCCCTTAGTCTCACTTTCAATATAATGTTTCCAAGGTAGCCCGTGAGCTACCAATATAAAAATTTTCTTTTTCGAATTGAGTACGTTTTTTCTCCTTTCATGAAAATGAAAAATGTTGGTATTACAAACGAAAGGCGAGTAAGTGGCAACATTACTTTCGAATCAAAAATACCTTTTTCGTTTCTTGAATAAAATTTCCATTTTATTTTCAAAAACAAGTGGGCCTAAGGGATTACCTTAACTCTTTGAAGAGGAAAGATCACAAGAAATCCCATTTCAGTTATATTGAAATTTGAAATCTTCTGAAATCCTATTTGAAGGGTCAATTTGAGTTTACTGGTCTTTATTTAAAACACTTTTAGAAAATATTGTTGAGTTTCTGCGCATTTCTTTTGTTTTCAATGAGAATTTAATCAAAAGACAAACTGCTAAAATATTTCGGTAGACGGCTCACGTGAAAGCTATGTTTCGACGAACAATTATAAATTCGTATATTTTGCTGTTGTTCTAACAAACATAACCTATAATTCTGTATTGGATATATTATTGGTTATGTATATTCTATACACAATTGTATGTCATGTTGTATCTGCTTGCATAAAATCAAAATACGCGCATTTATAAGTTGTCCGTAAAAAACAGTCTTGTTTCATGAGCGCCGCCTATTGTAACGTTTTAGCAACTAGACTTTTGACTGGATCTACGTTGCCTTTCTACCTTTATTTAACATTTCAAACAATCACAATAACAAATTCAATAATTTCGTTCAATTATTTTATGTCGATAAAGTGAAATATTAAAAAATATGTATAAATATATTACAGTAACGACGTGTAGTAGCGAGCAGTTCCGATGCAACGACGGCTTCTGTTTAAACATCGAAAAAAGGTGCAACGGAGCAACGGACTGTCGTTCCGGCGAAGATGAGGAGAATTGCGGTAAGTGTTCCGTTTTGTTTCATAATTTCCAAATGTATACGCCAATAATCGAAAGTATAAGAAGAATTTGAAACAACCGCTCGTACTTGCTGTGAGAATAAGCATAAATGATTTCAACAATTTATTCCAAAGACAACATCGATCTCCCATTTTTATTTCTTTTTATTTATTCTTTTAACGATAGTCAAACTAAATTTTTTGTCCTACTAATGGCAATTTCTAGATGACTCATTAATAGAATAATTATCAATCCTTACAAAGCTGACCGAGGAAATTAAGCTTTTCGCTTGCGTTTCAATCCGCGACACAAACATCTCGTCAAATTGTCAATCGCGATTGAAAAATAATCAGTATCTCGGTCAGCATTGTAAAGGCCGCACTGTGAGAAAAAATTACAACGCAACTCATAAACTAAACTCACCAAGTCACATTGCAGTTACCTTGGCAAATAACAAGAAAACCGATTAACGCTAGCAGTTTAATCGCATTCAAAGGTATACAGACAATATGACGATATCAAACAGAACAAGCAAAAAAACATTCTAATATACATTTCACACTTTTGTCTGCTCTAATTCGCGGTAATCCACAATCTTTCGACATTGGAAATACGATAAATAGTCAAACAAGTACAGGCATAAATTTTGCGAGTCGTACTGAACGTTTAAATGAATACTACGTTTCGTGTGCAAATCTTTAAAGTTAAAAGAAAAAAAAACAGAAAAAAAAAGATTTTGTGCACCAAGGAAGTAAAAAGTGACTTTTCTCAAAAAGGATTTATTCTTACCTGCGAGTCAAGTCGCGAATCTTTAGAAAATCTTGATTTTTTTTTTTACTTGGGGACATAAATTAATCTTTACTGTAAACAGATGATTATAAACACGCGTAATTTTTTTCTGCCGTTTGTTGGAGGGAATAAAAGCACTCCTTTCACGCACTTGGGAAACAAAATTACCACAATAATAAAGCCCTATTTTACTTGCTTGGTTTACAATATACTGATGTAAAAACGCGAGAAAGAGAATCAGAGAAGTAAGTTTAAAATGAAAGTCGAGTAACGAGGTGGTCGGGGATAAGAGGTCTGCTATATATAAATGCGCATGAGTGTGATGTGTGGAGCAGATTGTAAATCATCGGAGTTCCGCTGCACGGACGGAAGCTGCATCGGCTATGAATTGCAGTGTAACGGCAACGAGGATTGTGCCGATGGCTCAGACGAAAAAGAATGTGGTAATTATGACATCGACCATCACTTTCTTACAAACTTTATCGCATGCTAACACCACCACCACCACAATCACCACAATACCTTTATTGTAAAAGCACTTACATACCTTCAGACAAACAATTTTTTTTTTCTATTGTATTTAGTATATTGTATTTAGTTTATTTCAATGGAAATGACCACAATAAGGACAGAACAAAGGTGCACAATTTAAAAAATATAAATTAATGTTGGAATCTAGTTATACATGTTTCCAAATTAACGACCAATGATTCTATTATTGGCGTCTTCAATTGCTTACGATATTATTAGCATTACTTGAAATAATTAGAATCTGTTGAGCTTGTGTTCGAAAAAGTAAATATTCATCAGCATGAACAATGTTTCTCCGAACACATCTTGTTTATATTTTGTGAGATTCGCGTTCGAGTTGTCGTGTTTTATATTAATTTTTTATTTCAAATAACGCAACACGAAACACAGTTCATACAAAATATGAACTAGACGTGTACGGACAATGAATATTGTGGTTCATTGAAGATGTCATATCACTTTTTTTTCATAAAATGTTTTAAACCATCTTTAAAATTCAAAATTTACAGTCATTAAATGTTTAAAAGTTGCAACGAGCATAGTAAAAGCAAACTTTAAAGATGGGGTCAATAATACATACGCAATGTTGTAGTCGATAAAGCAGAGTATGTAAAAAAAAATATTTGTTACCAAATGAAAACCCACATAAGAAAAGTAATGAAAAATATACTTAAACCACTGAGAAAAAAAGATTATACCATCCTTTTGTTACCATCTCGAGATGATACAATATTTTTTTCTCAGTGTCATATGGTTTATTTAAAATTCATAAACAACATATTCCTTACAGAATTGTGCTACTTTGAATAAGTAGCCCAAGTCATTTGCTTGAAAAGGTCCTTTAAGGAATACTTGCTCACCGATTTCATCAGTAATCGATGAAGCTGTTAATGGGATCTTAAAAAATATTATTCACAATCTTTGGTTTTAAAAGGTTTTTTCATTTTTTTTTCTTTTTGGATATACTTTTTGAAATTTCTTTTTACCATGCTTATTGCAACTCTCAAAAAATTGATGATTATAGACTGTAACCTGAAAATGACTCGAAGCGAGTCGAAACGCTTTCATTTTATTGAAAAAAGTTTAAGTTAAAAAAATTGTTTATTATTATGGAAACATAGATATATTTAAAGTTATAAAGAATATATTAAATTTCGATAATAGAAGCGTACGATACCAAAGTATTATGAATTCGTATTAAAATCATACAAAAGTAAAGCTTCAAAATACGTTGCACCTACGTTTGGTCTAAAGTTTCATTCACAATATTTCATGAAGTGTAGGTTATAAAGTTGATGAACTTTATAGAAAATAAGGTGCGAATTAGGCGATCTTTGTCCGGTATGGAAAAGGTAGATTGGAAGGTAAAGACAAATGTGACGGATACAAAAATACCGAAGAGAAAAAGAAAACGTACCAACGAGGAAGAAGATACAACCGATGATGAGAAGTGGGAGATAATTAAAAATAACGATCATGTGGACGTTTTATTGAAAAACCAAAAGTTCTTGCCTTTTATTCAGAATGAATCTGTAAAAAATTATAATAGTACTTTAGGACATACGAAAAAAAAGAGAAAACATAAAGAAAGAGTGAGGAAGAATAAAAAGATAAATAATAAATATTCTATAATGAAGTTTAGTACCATCAATAATTTAGACACAGGAAGTCGGGTGCGTGAAAGTGGCAAAACGGAAAACTCTACTATCAAGAGAGAAATTGTACCCGAAATCTTCGAAGTAGATTTTGTCGATACAACTGAAAACAAAGCAATGGATTTAAAAACAACAGAATCTACTCTAGCAGTGAACGTAAACACTGAAATGATAACAACTTTAGCTCCTGAAGAAAAAAACATTCAAATCATTGATTTAAAAGGCACGCCAGTTCTAAAAAACACCCTTTTGTACTACGTTAATCAACTTTTTTCACAAAGCACTAGCGAAGTTCCGAAATATACAGCGAAACCTGGTGGATGGGTAGAAAAGTACTTTCAAAAATACGTTGTAGAAAGAAGAAACATTACAAATTCATCATATCCTCAAAAGCCAATTGGTGGATGGAAACGATTGTATTTTCAAAAGTATTCAGTGAGAAAAAACAATGTTACAACGAAATCAAAACTTGGAAATGACAATCAAAAGCTCAATAATGCATTGATCGTAAATTCTACCAGAAAAGAAGAAATCACTTCTAACGACGTTAGTCAAAAGGAAGAAAATAACATGGAACAGAAAAAACATATCCACCAAAAATCTACAAGAAAGAAGGAATTTTCTTCGAAATTTGATAAAGAGAAAAAAAACAGAAGGAATCACAAAAAGAAAGAAGAACATCAAAAATTAAAAGCCGAATTAAATGACAATAAATATAAAATTGTAACCTTACCAAATTCCGTACACGAAGTCACTTTGGATAAATCTAAACAAAAATCAAAGGTAAACGCTCTCACCTTGTTAAAGCCAAATGCGAAGATTTGTAAATCGAATTGCAAAAAAGAATACGAAAGATTGTTGGCCACATTCGAATTATACAAAAAACTTACGAGCAAGTGCAGTAAGACGATTGATTCAGATTTAATAGAATCTATGGATTTGTTGGAAGATCAAGAAACTACGACTAATTTTGAATTTGGAGTAGAACTTTTAAACGAAAAAAAGATATTGGATCAAAAAGTACCGAAGTTACCTAGTTTTTTAAGCGAAAATCTGAACAATGTGCCTCCGAATTTGAAGTCAAATAATTCAAGGAAGAACAAGAAGAGAAGACAAAATCGTAAAAAGTCTAAGACTTCGGAAACAACCACGATGGAACAGACAACTAGATCTTTGTTATCAACTGAAAACTTCACTTTAACTACTGAAACCTATCCACATTCTATGGATCGAATATTAAAAAATCCCAATATAAGCAATTCATTTAACCCATTTAAAACAAACGAAAATCCGTCGAATAATAAAGACGTTAATTCACTATTCCGTCATACGATCAGTCGTTTATCCAAAAGCGAAAACTTGAAGACTAGTCAATTGGACCCTACAAACGAAGTTGAACGGATCCACACGTTAATCAACTGCCAAATAGGGGATTTCATATGTAAGAACGGTGATTGTATCCAAAGAAAGAAAAGGTGTGATGGCACCGTAGACTGTGCTGACGGGAGTGACGAAGATCCCAGGATCTGCACAGGTAGATTAAACGAAAGGGAACCCAGGCTGTACAATACAAGCTTCGTGGGGTCAATTCTATACTCTCTTATAGAATTTACATGTTGGATACGTGGTCAAGGATACGATGACCAAATGTTATTTTGGGAATATTTACTTCTAGAATCTATTCGTTTGTGGATTTGATCTGAGAATGTAAATGGCCCACCTACTGGTTTATGAAATTGTTTATCTTTTTCTAATTTAGTCGAAGTTTGACCGAAGTACTCTGATCGCGTTAAATGTTTAAACGGTTCTTGAAGAACAATGTTTAATCTCATCAATGGTCACTCACATTCTCACGTCAGGTTACATACGGAAAACAGTGGCTGCCATACCTTGACATATACATGTAACTCGACACTAGACCTATACATGTCACATCATCCCTTATGTACATAATTAATAAGCTTCTTTCATTTAGACAGCTTTGTCAATAACGGTCGTCATTATCCAAATTAAGGAGTTGCAGATGCTTTCAATGTGTCTCATCTACCCTTAATCCGCAGCGCCTAATGCTTTAAATGTTTATATATGTTTATAGCTTAGTGTTACGTCCCGTACAAACATCCACCCCCAGATTCCATTTGATCGTCGTAAATGCCTCGTAAATCCGAGGAGACGTTTACGACGATCATCTCCAAAGATGGAATACTTTCTCGGGGTCGGTAATGCTTGGAACGCGGACGGTCATTGTCATAACAACCGGGGGCCCATAGGTGTAGCTCCGTGTCCCTCTATGGATTTCACCTGCGGAGATGGGTCTTGCATTTCACACGACGCCGTCTGCGACGGATTCGATGACTGCCCCAGGGCAGAAGATGAGATCAACTGCGGTACATCACCCCTTTTACACATTTTAACTGCTAGCAGCCAACGGAGCCTTGTAACTCTATTTACTAAGCCAATTTTTGTAAAACTACATTCTTAGCTTAAAAATCTACGAGAATTCAATTGTCATTCGTAGTTAAAACGGAAGAACAGCTAGAAAATATTCCGGCTCTCGTGAAATTAACTTTTCTAATGCAACCAGCACGGTCAGCAAAGGCATTACCAGGAAAATGCCTTGCAATTACAGTTAGTTACAAGGTTCTGTCCAATCGTTTCGACTTATAGATTCCAATAGTCGAAACGATTCGCCGCGATGATGGTCGAGGGAATTCCGACCTCTTAATATCAATTCCCTGGGACCATTGACGCAGGCCGCTTCGCTTTCACAACATCGGATCCATCTTGAGGATATAAACAGCGCAATCAGATGGTCCGTCCTTTTGACATTAACAATTTTACATATAACAATTACGCGGTACGATAGTAAGTCGGAATTGTAATAGCTAGATGATGAAATCGCTTTGATTCGCGCGTTATTATTAGTTAGAACGTATACGTGGGCTTCTGCTTTACAAGTGTCTTTTTGCCATTTTACAAACGATAGACCGAGAATGCACGCCGTCCCAGTTCAAATGCGCCACCGGCAACAATTGCATCGAAATCGTCTACAGGTGTGACGGATATGCGGATTGCCCGGACAAAAGCGATGAAGATTGCCCGCACAGTTCTAACCATACGGTTACGTACGACAGTGTTACATCTCCTACCAGTATGCATTTTGTTTTTGCTTTTCTTATAAATTACTCTTTGCACTGAGAAAAATCTCTCGAACTCAGTTCAATTCAATCATCCTTTAAAAAAAAAAAAAAAAAAAAAAAAAAGACTCGATAAAATTAGTATTATCGCCACTCTCCAAATAATGTAATGTAAAGAATTGACTGAAAATCCAGTTCAACTTGTCGATATACATTTTTCCCAGTGCAACTCTTGGACGGTTTTGGTGCCGAGCGCGAGGAAATCAATGCGCATTTTCGACGGCCATTTAATTATTAATGCCAGTTTTGAAAACTCAATTACGCGGCATGATCGTTTGAAATGTCTGTAATTAAAATCGATTAGTTGACTTTCGCTTAATTTTCTGAACGCTTTTATAAATACACAACTTTTCGCGACGAAAAAAGGCCTTTTTTTGAAGAGGCAAGCTTAAAAGGATAGCATTCAATATTTGATTGACTTAAAATATTGAAATAAAATTTTCAGCTTCCTTTTTTACAAAAATTTTATAAATATTAATGACCAATAATTGGTCGCTAATAATTAATTTATAATTGTTGTAGAGAGAGAGTAATGGTTAATAAAATTTAATTATTAGTTTATGTAAGTTAACCAAAAGTATACGCTTTTGATTTGTGAAAATATATTTACACATTATTTAAACGCAATATAACTTAATTTCCTGCAATACGAATTTATTATCAAAATTTCTGTCACGACATTTTGAAAAACTGTTGTTAATCTAATAAAGCTGATACAAAAAAATCGTTTTTATTATTGTCAAAATATTAAGTAAACCCATTACATTTTATTCGTAAAAAAAAAAAATTATTTACTTAAAATAAAACGTAAACCAAAGCTTCGACTATTATTGTAAACAAAACAACAAAAGTTGTGTAATGAATATTTCGAAAAACACCGTAAACAAAAAAAATATTCTCTAATTATTGAAAAATTTCGAAAAACGAAAAAACTTGTGAATAGAAATCATTTTTTGATAACGTAGAAAAAAAATAAATAAAGAAAACGATAAAAAAAAGAAAACAAAGCTTTTGTTACTCGCACTCGACACCGAAACGATTTCTTATCGATTTTTCTCGGCGAACAAAAGCCCTCAGGGTAAATGGAGCCGAATCGCGAAACGAATTTGCTCGAGGACGGCGTTACAAGCGAATTGATAATTGAGACACATTTAAAAGAATGGGGATTACGGAAAACATACACACACTAAGCGGCTTGGCAAGTTATCGTCACGCTTTCAGCTTTTAAGCGATCGATATTCGCGCTTCGCAAGTCAGAAGCTTATGCTTCTAAAGCCGCGCGACGTTTCTAATTTGATTATCGGTACTTTGGCGGGCGCGAAAAAACGACTAAGACGAACGAAAAATCCGCTCGATATTTCCTTCCTCATAAAGGTCGCAATATTTCACAAATAACGAACGGCTTCCGTGCGTCAAAAGTTGCCCCGCGGCTTCGCGCCCAATTGCCAACTTTTTTCTACGACAATTAAACAGTATTCTTCCTTTACCTTCTTTATTTCATTCTTTTCATTTTTCTTCATACATTTTTTATTACTTATCAACTTTTTATTATATATAAATATTTAATATGAATAATGTATGTATATCGAATAAAAAACAAACAAATACAAACAAAAACATAAATTTAAGTGCATTGCAAACGCGAGTGTCTGAATTCATACTAATCGAGACGCTTCTAATGACTCAATTACCATGAATGTCTCAAAATGAGACACTTATTGGTTAAGTATATAAAAGAAATATAAACAAAGGTGTAAGACTATTAATTCTAAGTATGTATACTTTAAATTTATATACTTTTTATAGTGTTAATTTTTTTATCTTTGTGTGATAATAAATAAATATTGTACACTATAAATTTTGTATCATATTCATGAGATAATCCATTACATACATTACATATTATTTATTTCATTACATTAATTATGATAAAATTTCTATATTTCGATTTTCATTTATTTCCGTTTCTTCGTCATATTTTTATTGAACACAATTTTTTCGTGGAAGGAAAAACCGAGATTTTTTCGAAAGAGGAAAGAAAAAGTGCTTAGTGTGCTTTGTTTACGCGAAAAAGAAGGTCCAAAAAGCGGGAATAACAAGGAAAATTCTCACTCAGTAACCTTGAATCCGTGTTTTGCGAGGACGAGGACGCGTCGCGACGAAAAGATGATTTTTACCAAGTGCGCGGCCACGCCTCGCTCACCTTCTTTCACACTTCCTTACCCGAGTGAAAAGTGTCGTCGTTATGCGCAAATTGTTCGCCTCGCGTTCTCAATGCGATACCAATTTGTTCGGCGAATTTAATTCCGACGAACTGACAACACAGCTCGCCCTAAGAAAGCATACGACTCGAGTTTAAGTAGTAGTTAACTCGACGTTTGGTCAGACGGGACGCCACTCTCACGTTCGTCACACTTGTTCTTCTAAATTTCGTACTTTCATTCTTCGGTTTTTCTAAATGATCGGCTTCCGCTAAATTATTCAAGTTAAATTATGTAAAATTTGATATAAAAATTAGGAATGGAATTTAATTAAATTAACGAACAAGTATCGAAAAGCGGCAAGTGTTGATGAATGGGAGCAACATGAAAAATTGGTCGTGATTTGAATTTCGCGTCTCTCGCGCAATCGCACTGGAATGTTTAAACATCGGCAACGACGACGCTTTTTGTATTTTATCCTGGAACCTTCGCCAAATTGGATCCCGAACAACTCTTACGTACAACACTCGAAGCTTCTCGTTAGCTTTCTACGTGTCTATGTTGTGAAGGACTCTGCACACCTGACGAATGGAAATGCGCAAGCGGTGAATGCATTCGGCAAAACGAGCGCTGTGACGGATATACCCAATGTCCAGACGATTCCGATGAAATCGGATGTGGTAATTATGTCATCTTTCTATCTGCCCACCGTAAATGCCGTTAGATGCGACCAATGCGCTTAGCCAATCACGCTCGATAAACCCGCCAACTTTCATTGACCTTTCAACGAAAGAACGATCGCGTTGCGTCACTTTGCCAAATTTTTCAACTCATTTTTCCCGAACAGTGCCGTATTTTGATACCTCGATTTAACGCTCGTGCAGTATCTAACAATATTTTTGTTTAATCAGTACCCGTAAGCAAACTAATAACTTCGTCTCCGGTGCACAAAGGGATTACTTTGCACACGAATGACAAAATCATGAGAGTATAAAGTAACAATTTTAAGCACTTGTTTGTGAATTATTACTTTGTACACTCGTTATAAAAAACTATTAAAAATATTCTTGAAAAAAATTATTGAAATCGTTCTTTAACACACATCACCCACCATTACAATTGCCACGTATTCATTTTTCACTGCAAAAAATGAAATGTATTAACGCAATGACCTATTGCATAAACAATTTCGTAAAAAATAAAAAACAAATCAAGTTCATAAACAATGGTCGATGCTTTTCATAAAATATTTTATGGACGTTTTAAATGTTTATCTCAATCATGGACATTTTTTACATTTCCATTGTGCGAATTTACGATACAGAATTACGAATCAATTGTTTGAATATTTATTGTTCGTAAAAACACAGTTACATATTATATTAGATTTTTCGGCACAGAAAATAGTCGACTTGAAAATTTTAATTCGATTAAATTCATATGGAACGCTAATGAAATTTGATTCTATTGCATACATTTTCGCGGTATAAGATGATCGTTTTTTCGCAATTCTTTGACGTTCCCTTTTCAGCTTTAGCGCGCCATAATATTTATCGCACTTTGCCTGCAGTATACTAGTACCGTCACAAACCACATAGCTATATTGAAAAATAGTAATGAGAGAACAAAAATTATACACAATTGTATTTTCCATCTTGAATTACCATTAAATGATTTTGACAACAAATTTTAATAGCATTTTTTATCGTCATATCAATATTTCAATGACCACAGTTGTGTTATGATAATATCAGAATGGTTCCTGTATATAAAACCAAAAATTTTAAATTTTACTCTAGTAAAATTTGTCTATACAAAAATAATAATCTTCAAAATATGTTTCTCTCAGTACAATTAAGTACTTCTTCTAATGAATATTTGAATTAACAAATCGTGTCTTGGTTTTGCATTTGTACACAAGAAGCATTTACCATCAAGCATGAGTTACTCTGGTTTGTTGTACATTTGGTCTGTATATTGTATCGTGTTTTAGACATTTCCTAAATTAACATCACTTCGCATGTGTTACTGCAAAAATCGTAAGTATTCTCGACTAGGGAGTCTGCAAAACAAAACTGCAATACGAAATATCATCTTTTTCCAGCAGATATTTTATCTAATATTGATTAAAAAACAATTAATGTTAGCCGAATCGTCAAAATTAACAGATTATTTGAAAGCGCCGATGGTTTACACAACTGTAAAGAGTATTTCATCAAACATTTTCATAAATACAATGTTTTAGTAGTAGAATCGAGAAAATCATATGAAATAAATTGATTCAACATAAACTTTTACTACAACATTCTACTAGTTTCATTTGCTTTATAATAGCAGGATAAAAAATATATGTTATTTATTTTATAAACTTACTTATAATTATAAAGGAAATTTCAGTTTGCAAACTCGAGTTTTTTTTCAGGTTGTGTAATTTAATAAAGCCATTTTTCTTTGAAATTACGTTTCATTGTTAGCTTAACAAGCCTAAAATTTAATATTGCCTCGCTCTCGGCATTAGGAAGAAAAACATATACTAAACTATTATTTCAACGACGTTTTTCTCAGCACATTGATGAATCGTTAAAGACCAAACTCGTGTATTGAACGAAAAAAAGTAATTGAACACAAGTAATATTGATTTGCACGTCAACCGACAAAACGATTGAGGTAAGATTGAACGTCGAGCTACCGAAACGAAATAAATAGAACAGCAAACAAATAAGCGTCGCGAGAATTAGAACGCGCCGCTTGGCGAAATTGGCGCGGGATAATTAAGGGCCATCGCGGTGGCTCAGCCGGGATGAATTAGTCAATCACGTAATCAAGCCTTTTTTCATTCGTTTTGCTCCAACACGTCAACACCAGAATGACTTCTGCACATTACTTTTTAGCCTCTTTGTACAACGCACTTGCATATCTTTTGTCACCGTTGCGAATGGATTACTCTTACTACTTATCGATAATAACTTAATTGATCAATCCATTAGCTGGTCGATTGACCATTTTGATTCGATGGATTTCAATTTAGTGCACAAACTTGATGAAAAAGTGAATGCCGATCAACTTTTATACCGTAACGATTACGTGGCTGATTCGAGCATATATGATATGGTGAAATGTGTCATGGTGCAAATGATACACATATGTCGTGCCATATTGGTACACGTATCTGTCATACACGACGATCACTTGTGTAATTTGCATACATAGTAAATATATGTGAGATTTAGAGCTGCACACAAGACGAGACAAGACGAGATTTAGTAAAGTCTTGTCTTGGTCTTGAAAATAATGAAAATTATGAGTCTTGTCTTGTCTCGCCTCGTCTTGTCTTGGTCTTGTCTCGAAAAGTCTCGAATTTCTTGAATATATAATATAATTCATAAATTGTATAAAAAAATGTATAAAATCAGACTTTTTTATTTCAATAAAATTTTTTTAACTCAGTAATTAGTAATAACGTTTAATGTTCTACATGTAAACAATATGCTAATTTCAAGCGTGAGTTTCTATTTGATTTTACATCAGAGTTTTTAAATTAATGCCATTGGTATAAAATTATAAATATAGAAATAAACAAAACAAGGTGTATTATTTATCTCAAGACTTCGAGACTCTCGAACAAGACCAAAGCTTAGTCTTGATCTTGTCTCAATTTTATAGAGGACGGTCTTGTCTTGGTCTTGTCTCGAATTTCAAGACAAGACGAGACAAGACCAAGATTTTTCTTTTCTTGTGTGCAGCTCTAGTGAGATTACACAAGTTTGGTACGGTATACATATATGTGTGGTATGGTGTACGTGAGGAAGAACCTCATACAGCATCGTCCATGCGTATCATACGACATGTTACGTATAGTAAGCACATATAGCAAATGGACTGACAAATGGAGTCTGTACAAATCACAAAAAATTAATAATAACTTGCAAGTTATTATACGATTTATAAGGTGAAATATATCGCACGTTTAACGATATATAGAGTTATTATTAGGAATTGTAGGTAAATTTTAGAGACTCAGTTTGTCAGTGTGTGATTCGTGAGGAAATGCCACTTTTCCAACTGTCTTTTAACTAGTGCATCATTAAAACCTGGCCGAAACATTTGATTAATGTTACGATCGCAAACTTGTCTTACTAACAATAGACGTTAGTGTTGCTCTGTCACCGATAACGCTTGAGCATGATGTGAACGGCATTTTCGACAACGTAACAATCAATTAACAGACTTGGGCATCGAACGGCGAGTCAACTCGATCGATGCGAGCGTACTTGGACCGCACTTCAGCACCTGTCTGGTTTTTCACTATTATCTGTGTATAGATTTATCTATACGTACATGTACATACATATATCTTTTTTTTTTCTATGATAATCTGTACAAGAGTCTCGTGCACGTGCTGTGCATTGTTTGTAAAATCTCGTTTTCCTCTCACTCTGTTGGCTCTTGGCAATGCATTTTGGAACTGCGTTTTTTACAATACTATCTTGTGAATGACTTTCACCGTCTTTCTTTTTCAGCATAGGTTGCCTGACTATTACATTTTTATTCACCACCAGTTGATTGATTGGATTATTGATTGATCGATTAACTGATTGATTGGTTTATTTTACTTTAATCTTTTCTTATGATATACTTATCTTTTTGACATTGAAATTGTTATTACTACAAATACTTTTTCTGTATAATATTATCTATTTTATTATCTAATGCACGGAAAAGAAAACTGCAAAATTAACATTTATTCAAATGTTTGCCTTGTGCAGGTTAAGTCGATGACACTTTTGGTGTTGAAGAACACTCAAACGTTCCCAAAATCATTCTCAATACTTATTTTCTTGGAATAATTTCCTTACAAAGCAATGAGAAATAAAAAACAAAAAATTACGACATTGTTTTTGAAATTCTAGGAATATTCTAGAGACTGAAACTCTTTTGATAACGTGGAATTTTTTAAACTTTTCATCGTATTATCATAATTACCTTCATTAACTCAACCTGCATGTAAGAGAATATATGCTGATCTATAAAAAAAATAAACCTACGCGATGAAAAAAGTTACATTAAAAATTACAATAATCGATGATACTTTTGGCATTGCAAAATAAATACAAATTAACTTTTATTTCTATGCCTACACAACTTAAATACCATTTTAATCAAATCGTGATTACACAAAACTAATTTTCGACGTGAAGCGACCTTAAAAAATATGAATAAAACCCGTGGTTCAAAAATTATATTGTTGTAAACGAACAAAATTTTTGGTCTACGCGGAAAGAATTTTGAGAGCACTCCTATGTTAAACATTCTGGGAAATTCCACTGACAAAATTGCTAAAGTGGAATTGCCGGAAAATCTGTCGCCGAAATTTCCGAACAGACATATTATTTCCTTTCAAAATACTAACGTATAACCAAGGCTTGAAACCGGAATCGGAACCGGAACCGTTAACCGTTAAAACCGATTCGTTTTGTAGAACTGGAATCGGAACCGAACCTATATTCAGTGGAAACGGTTCTTTTACAGAACCGGAACTGAATGAAACAATTCTCGGTTATGAACCGATTCCAAATCGGTTCTCTTATGACGGTTAAATTCTGTACGCTAATTATCAAAAGTTTCTTTAGCTGTTCCTGCGACACAAGTTAACGTTGAACGGTTGTTTTCCGGTTTGAAGTTTCTCATAGGTCATCTGAGGTGTAGCTTAACTGAAGAAATTATTGACGCCATTTTGATAATTAGAACAAACAATCGATTTGGACTGAAAATTGGTAAACTTTTATAATGTTTATGTTTGAGTTTATTATATTCTATTGTATTTTTACAATGTTTTCCATAGATTTATTTAAAATGTACTTGTGTTTTAGTAAAAATAAAGAAGCTTGTTCTATATAAACTTTATTTTCATTTAAAAATATATGGAACCGGTTCCAATCGGTTCCGAATCGCTTCGGAAACGAAAACCGATAACCGTTTCATTTAAATACACCAGAACCGGAATTAGAACTGAAACCGAAACAATTCTATGAACCGGAAATGGAACTGGATCGATATTCGTTACGGTTCCAAGCCTTGCGTATAACCAAGAAAAAATTTTATTTTCAATAAAGTAAAAACTTTTCATTTTAATCTTGACAACCAATCTCTAATGTGAATTTTTCATTTTTCGCAAAGAAATTTCTTGCTTACGTTATCTTCTTGACAAGAAATAATAAGTATCTCCGTGGAAGTTTAGCGACCAATCATCAGACAATATCATTTTGAATTTCTTCGGTAAAATTACCTGAAACTCTTAACGCAGGCTGTTTGTCGGACATAATGTGCAAAATTACTGAATCACAGGTAAGCAACACAATTGTGCATTCGGGCGCACCACACACCCGAACTCAGAGAGCAGCACACCGAAAGTGGCGTGCAACCAGAAGTTCCGGACGTGTCACACGCCCGAAGTAGGTGAACGGTGCCTCAAATGGTGTGATTCTGCTGCACTCTCTTTGCTGGTGGAGTACTCGCTTGAAATTTTTTCGGTGTTAAATAGTCTGGAAAATGCAACGTAAAAATTGAATTAAATTTCAATTTCCTATACAATTTATCGCTAAATTAGCTCGAAAAGTGTCTGAAAAAATTAGACACTTTTTGAAGTAAATTGTATGAAAAATTGAATTTTTACTTAATTTGTCTGTTGCATTTTTCAGATTATTTTAGTCTAAAAATTTTGTGTCAAATTTTCAACGATTCTAATAAACAATAAATAATTGACTACTAAAGGGAAAACTGCAGTCAAATTATGACACATTGTATCAGAAGTTTTATAGAAAATTGTATACAAATCGAAGAAAATTGTGGTACAGTTTCATACATTTCTAAATACTGTAACCTAAAACATAACAGACCATCCATAATTTCATTTGTTGTAAAATGAAATTATGAAACATATGTCAAAAAAATTGAATTACAATTTTTATAGAATTTTATTAGTATTTTTAACAGTTTAACAAACAAGTTTTCAAACTAACATTTAACCAATGATAAATTGTAGGTTGAATTTATATGAAAAGAAAAACTTGTAAGTAATGATACCATTTCTTCCTGAGAATAAAACTCGTGTTCTAATTTCAAAAAAATTCTCTGGAAGAAAGACTTTATTGTAACACAACACAGTCTTATCCCAACGTCAAATTACCGTTGAATCGACATTACTATTTCCTTCTTTACTAAAATCATTACCGTTAATTCAAAATCAACTATATTTGAAAACAAATGAAGTTTTCGGTTGTTTTAATGCATTCCAAGTGATAAAATGTTACTTCCAAGTTATATTTTTGTTTTTCACAATTTAAAAAATCTTTAATGTAACCTCTTTCAGCATGTACAATATCGGCCAAGTCAAGCAAGGCTGGTCACACGGGCAACTTGGTTCCGTGTACCTTTTTTAGCACAGGACTGTCTTGTTTTCACGTTTAAAATCTATGTTTTTAATTCTGTCACGTTTCTTGTAAATATTCTTGCTATGGGTAACCAACATGACGGGCTTACTGAGGAAAAGTTAACGGCAAAACGGATGACGCTAAGGATGACCGGAAGTACCGTAGCCGGAAACTTTTTCCCCCAAGAATGTTTATATTTTTTGTAAAAGCGAGAACACTGTTAAAAATGATAGGTAAAAACTTAATGATTCAATTATCATTTCCATTCGAATGTATTGAAAATGTTGTTCTAAATTGAAATTTGTATGTATGTATATGTTAATAGTATTCATCTTTCACTCGTGATACCAACATATTTTTTTATCGTCAGGAAAAATATCATGCTCAATTTAGAAAGCTGGCTCTATATTGGTAACTTTTTGGACTACCGGTAAAAAATATTGCGCGATAACATATTTTTATCTTTATCCATCATTTTTACTACAGGATACGCGCCATCTACTTCTTCTTTTGTCGGGCACGAGCCGTAATTGGACGCAACTGTCATTTCGACCGACAAATTTGAATCCACGAATTACGGCTCCAGCTCGTACAAGCTCTGGTCATTTGACTTGTCAATATTATTTTGACTTTGATATTTTATGACTGAGTCCCTTGTAATGTACTAATTGCAATCGACTTGAAATTGCAGCTTGTCAGGAAGGTCACGCACCATGCGACAACGGAATCTGCATTAGAAAGTCTTTCTTCTGCGACCGTAATCCGGATTGCTTGGATGGAAGTGACGAAAAGAATTGCCGTGAGTGTCATAAAAAATTTGAAATGAAGAATACTGCGTGAAAAAAAAAAAAAAAAAAATACAGCTTGTGTTTCTAATACACTCCAACCTCGGAAAAGTTAAACTTGGGAAAAGTTAAAACCTTGGGAAAATTAAAAAGGAAACCTCGGCAAAGTTAAGATTTCTAACCTGTAAAAAAATGAAACAGCCAATCAAAATGAAGCATGTTATCCACGTGACTTAACCGACCAATTACAAAGAATTTTAACTTACCGAGGTTTCCGGTCTCGATGTTTTAACTTTCCAGAGGTCTAAGTGTACTAAACTACAACGCCAGATCAGAAATATATCTTTTTTTTTGCCTGCGAAGAAAAAAATTAATTTCTCTATCCTTCAAATTATTCCAACTTTTCTCTGTCTACAATTGTAAAATATAGTTTCTAGCGTAGGGCAGCCAAATAGCGAATCTTCATCCCACCAAATAAGTATGAATATTAATATTTTCTCGTCACACGTGAAAGTAAACTGCATTTTCATTTCCTAGGGAGAGAAACATTTCATCAGGAGAAAAATTGATATCCCTCACAAAAATTAGCGAATACAAACGTTCACTTGTGACGAAAAATATTGTATGCAACATGGGAGACAAGCGATTATTCCACCGTTGAAATAGCCGTCACTCAACTACACCTCAGGCTGCCTTCAGGAGCCGGTTCGGTTTCGTTTCGTGAGGCTACTTCACATTAGATATAATCACTTGCCGCTCTCCCTAGTTGCATAATATACTATTGCGATGAACCTGGAAATCTATTCTGCAGACATTTTTTATCGCCCTAACCTATATTTTCTTGCATTGCAATGTTCAATTTTTACACTTCATTTTCTCAGCATCTCATTTATTATTATTATTATTATTATTATTATTATCATTATCATTATCATTGTCATTATCATTATCATTATCATTATCATTATCATTATCATTATCATTATCATTATCATTATCATTATCATTATTATTATCATTATCATTATCATTATCATTATCATTATCATTATCATTATCATTAT
>JABFOV010001402.1:0-25666 GCA_022817685.1 Aradophagus sp. ZL-2020
TGTTACTTCTGCAGATGATCAGATCTATCACTGTGTTTTGTCTATACCTCTCGTAGTTTGTATCTGTTGTTGTTTTTTTTTTTTTAGCAGAAGACGGAATACGAGATGGAGAGAGGTGGCGTGGGCGTGGAGATGGGTATAAGAGAAAGAGGAAAGAAGAAAATGAAAATTTAATAAAAAAAAAAAAAAAAAAAAAAAAAAAAAAAAAACAAACAAACGCTATATTGTATCAAATAAACATCATTCCATTTTTTTTATTCGAATCTGTCAGACTCACACGATTATTCGAGGGTTCAATAATAAGCACAATCAACGAACACGAATTGAAACGTGTCGTCTGCTTAAGTGGCCACAAATTCGATCGTTTGCCTTCTATAACGCAAACCGAGGGTGCGAAAATAAAACGCGGCGGAAAAACGTGAAATCAACGGTATTAGCGCGCTCTGTCAACAGCAGAATCCTTTCCATTAAGAATGATCCCACGCAACAATATCATCGTTATTCACGCCAACCAACTGGCCGGTATTATTTCACCGACGACCATATTCAGAAATACTCGACGAATTTGCAACTGACTCCTGTAACCCTCTACCTATCACGTGCACAAAATAGTGAGCGCCCGGAGAATACGATACTTGTGAATAAATGTTTCATTCAAACGCTCCGAGAACTCATTTAGCAGCCGAAAAAAGCCCCAGTTTATTACGCCGAAAATTCAACGCGAGGGGATAAATTCGATTACAGCAATTAATTCTGCTTCAAAGTAAATCAAATTCAAGCGTTCAAACGCGATTCATTTATTACGCATAAGAGATTGCAAGAAATATTGGCCGGAAATGTGTAATCGCATTGAAGATTAGTGCTGGCGAAATATTGGCCCAACTGTGCCGAAAGTTAATCCCTTTGAGGACATTTTTCCGTTGATACAGCTGTCACCAAATCACGGATTAAAGTAATCAACTTAATTGAATAGACAAACCTTTTTCTTTTTCTTCCGCGAAATCAAATTTTGTCGGGAAATTAATTCTCTTACATTCAACAAGAGATTTCGTTTCGTCAACTCCAAACGTTAATGTTAATTTGCGGTCGATAATCGCGAGGGAAAATTAGAATCCAAGTTTTACATGTTTTACATGTAACGAAGTTCCTAATTAAACTATTAAATTATCGAAGACGAAATATCAAGCACCTGTTTTTGAAGTTATAATATCTTGTTATTCAAGTTAATTTCAAATTAACCACTCGCGAATTATAATTTTAATTTTATTTTTAATTTGTTCATACAAAAGATGTACTGAAAAACCCAAGTAGCTTTTGATTGGTAAGATACTTTTCTTGAATGGTAAAACCGATAGCTATTTTTAAGAAAAAACAATTGAGGAAATTAAGGAAAAGGTGTTTTACGAGGCAACGTCCGGTGCACTTAAACAAAAAAAGTTGATGAATTTAAAATCATAAAAATTTTGCTCAAATTTATTTCGATAGCAATGTGTGTTATAAATTTTCTTTAATATAGTATGTGCCTGAAGTTTGCCACGTGGCAAATTGCCACACGTTTTTAACCTAGAAAACTTGCTATGTTCAAAAATTGAAATCGACTAAATCGACAAATACAACAATAAGCATAGTGAAAAATATAAATTAACACAAAAAATTGTCGGTTTGAATTTTTGAACTTGGAAAATTTTCTATGTCCAATATGTGTGGCGATTCGCCACGTGGCAAACTTCAAGCTCATTAATATAGTGTACTTTACCATTCAAGCAATAATTTTTACTATTTGCTTGTTTCAAATCATTCATAAATGTGTTTGTACATTTGTGTGTTCAGTGTTACAACACTTGGAACGATTGTAAAGAAAATGAAGAAAAAGTGATGAAGCGATCGGCAGTGGTGCAACGCCGTTGTCCGAGCCGGCAGTTACGGAAATTGCTTGGCAGTGAAACGGTCGGTTTCATGGTCGGACAGAGTCAACTGCGGCACCACTTTTGGCACGGGGCGACTGCCGATCGGCCGTCGCCATTTGCCGAATTAAAATCCACTCCACGTGAACGATGCGCGGCAAAAATGAGCCGGCGACTTTTCGATTAAGCCCGAAGCATTTCGGCCAACGTTTTGACGAAAAATTGCGCGTAATTGGCGCGACGCTTTCACCCCGGGACTGTTTGTGTTTTCCCAACTATTGTCCGGCCAGCAGCTTTTCCTTCCTGCGCGCCATTGTTTTCCACGTTTAGCTTTTTGTCGATTACGTCATTCGAGCATTTTTGTCCGTTCATTTGAAATTTCACTGACTAAAGAATTGTTCGTTCGATTCAACAAATTCTCTTAAAACTACCATTATTCGGCGCAAATTAGATTTCAGTGATTACATTTCGTTTGAAAAGATTGTTTTTTATCCCCCCCCCCCCTCCCCTCCCCCATTATTTGCCATTAATCGCGTGACGCACAACGAACGAGTTTACTACTTTCATTGATAATGACGGATTCGTTTTAATTTACACCGTTTGCAGTGTTTTTCGGGGGGAAAACGCAAAAAAATTCGCGGAACAAAAGTTTGAATTGAATGAATTCGATACTTTTAAAAGAGTATCTAAAATTCGGCAAATTATGTGTGAATCGTACTTTTTCAATAAAACGACAACGTGAAACAGTTATAAGACTACATTTACTCGAAAAAGTACGTTAACTTTTTGTAAGAAAAATCCATAACTAAAATTGCGATTAATTAATTGATTATTATGTACAACAAGAAATGGTAACTTAATCTATTGTACATGAATCTCACGTTTATATTACTTCTGAATCGCAAGTCAATAATTCTTAACGGAGAATTTTTTATCAGCTAAATGCCACTGAAGATATATATTTACTGCACCAAAGTAATGATTCAGCTACGTTTGTGTTTTGCTTTGTGAATTCAATTTAGCTACGCTTACATCTCTAATGCTTAACAAGTCTGTATAAAATATGTTTTTACGTAATTTTACAAATTGTGAAAAGATAATCTGATTTCTCACTTCAATAAATGTATTCCTCAAGAATTTAAATTCGTATTAAAAAAACATCTTTACGAATTATCAAAAATAAAAATAATAATAATAATAATAATAATAATAAAGAATTGAATGAAGAACGGTCCGATTCATTTATCTTGCACAAGTCCAACATTACTTTCTCGTATTCAGGTTAGTACGCCGAGCAAATATCCGGATTAAAACTTAAATTATCGACAGGTAATTTTATTCTTCAATTTACCGATTTTACCGACTAAAATGAAAAAGCAATGCGTTTATTGTTCCAAGAAAATTGACCGCTATATAAATTGAAAAAACAAACGTTTGAAAACATTTTTACAATACAACAATCAAGTGCTTCTTAATTGTTATCTTATGTGAGTTACAATAAAGTTCTCGTTAAAAGTACTTTTTACTAAACGTTCTTCGAAATAAAACATAATAAAATATCAGTGCCATTTCCCGTCATATGCTAACAAGTGTTGTGAAACCGTTGACAAACGCCTTTTTTTTTACAATGATATTTCTATTCTGATTGTTTCGCTTTAATTTTGGATCATTATTCAGATTAATCACAAATCGTGAAATTAATCATTACAACTGCGCGTAACGTATTTTTTTTTTTCCGTTAAAACAGTTTCAGCGAACGCTTTAAATTGCCGTTCACTCTAATTAGTTTATTATACTAAACTTGGATATTTTCTGCTTTGAACGCAGCATCGTAAGGCATTCGACTTGTTAAGCTTTCTAAGTAAACAAAGTTTGTGTAATCATTAATTAGGTTTGTAAATGAGCTAGTAGAGACGGCATATTGAAATTCGAACGTTTAATTAAAAGAAAGTTTATGTGAAGATTTTTGTGCTACTAATTATACAATTATTTGAACATCAAGTTAACTCATTGAAAACTCATTTCACTCGAACCACTCACGATATGAGTAGTTTTTAAATGCGAACAAATTTTAATCATTTCGAATATAAAATTGCAACAAAAATTGATTCGATAATGTCATTGCTTGACGAATTGTTTTACAATTATTTTTACGTAACTTATCATTTTTATATTTTTCGTAAAAACGTACATTATTGTAGATGTGTTATACACATATAATAATATTTACTTAATAATGAATCTAGAGCATATATGAAAATAATACAGAATAGAATGTTTGATAATATTCTCACGACGCAAGGTTAACTAACAGACGAAAAAGAAACTTTTAATTACACGTTACGATACCGCAGCTGTTTATTTTACGCAAACTAACGTTTATTAAAGTAACCATTAATGTCAATATTTAAACAGTATAAACAACAATCTTGTAGCTGCAACCAGAATTTGATGATGAGAATAAATCGAAATAAATCTTTCCCTTCTTCTACGAATACTTGGTAATAAAACATCGACTACTCACAAATAGTACTATATTTTTACGCAAAAAATAAAAAGAATTGACTGCGACAATCGATGTAAAGTTAATTATTCTTTTTCCAAAACCATGAATAAATATCATGCAACGGAACACCGACTGTATAAACGAAGGAGCAACTATTTTCTGCGAGCTTCAAACGCATTTCTAAAATGAAAATATACTACTCGTATAAATATTTTGAATATCAATAGACTACGGAAATATCGAAGAATTTTTTTTCATTAGGAACATTGACACATGCGGAAAATTATTCGTAATAAAAATCCTTTATTCTTAGTTCACGCCTTTAAGAAGAAAAATAATGGAATCGAATGTTCTTTTGCTTCAAAATGATTTCCTTTCTCTCAATGCAAATACATTTCAATCGATAATAAATTTGTTTTGATCAAAAAGAATCAGATGAAAAAAAAAAGGATTTCTCTGATTTGAAGCAAGTTCCGCAAATATAGTTTTCGATATAAAAGCAATGAAGAATTATAATTGTAACCATATATGGCTAGGTTTTATACACTCCATATTCATAAGTATATTTATATAAAGTTATTAAAATTAACTGGACATTAAGGTAAAAGGTTTTCAAAGAAAAAATTCCCGGAAAATAAATGTTTTTCAAAGTAATATATACTCAACATGATTATTATTATTTTTTTTTTTTTTTGAAATCATTTTCTGCGTAGTTTCATCTTCTCTTTACCAGAAAAATAATAATCTCTCAGTAATGTCCTTACGAAAATATATATTCATCTCGAAAGTCATCGCATTGCGACTTTATTTATCGTCGCCTTAAAATTGATAATTTACGACCCAACAAAAGTATAACATAGTAGGTATAGTAGTCTGAAAAATACTTTTTCATCGAATGCTCCAATTTCAAGTGGTATCCACTACATTTTCTCGCAGTTTAAATATATACATTTTTTCTCTTAAATGTATAAACTTGCAGCATGTCTAAAAGCACTTACGAAATCGTTCGAGATAAAGCACGGTCGGCAAGTAACAGCACATGCCGTTATCGCCGTGCACGTGTGCGTACATGTCTGAGGTCCTCAGTAGTGCACGTTTCAGACTTCCGGTCGAAAATCGGCGCAACACCTCGGGCTCGTTGACGCGCATGCACGTGGGGAGCAGTGACTGGCTCCGGGTCGAAATCAAGAGACGTCGATGCGAAGGGATTGGTTGGTCGGTCGGTCGAGCTACCGCTCGGCGACAACGAGCGAGACCGCGGCGATCGTCGGCGGACAACGGTGGATCCGGGCCATCGGCCAATGGTGCGCGAGTCCCTTTAACGAGGACAATAAGATCAAGGTCGGAGCCTTGGCGCGCGTCGCGACTTGGACATCGATCGCCATGGGACCGTCACGGTGTCGGCCGGTCCGGACTCCGCGGCGGATTCCGCATTGCGGCGCCGCAGTTGCACCATCACTCGCGGGCGAACCAACCCGGCCGCGGCGGCACTTCAATCCGGACCCGGGTGCGCGGAATCGGGCTCGTCACGTGGCATTGTGTACACCTCTCGGGATCGATCGTCGCGCACACTTGACTCGAATCCGGGCCGAAGGACCAAATAAGCAGCGACATCCGCGCCGAGCGGCTGTAACTCCCTGACTGGCTGACTGGCGCTCGCCCCTTTGCCACCCCCGAACTCCACCGGGGCCGTGGCGTCGGCGGCCTCCTTCGTCGACCCCCCACCCCCACCACCACCCAGCCACCCACCGCCCCGATACGGTCAAATCCGAGCGTGTCCTCCTACTTCCGGAAGCAGCTTCCGCTATCCTCGGCCATCGCCGCCGCATCATCCACGGTTCAATGGATCTTGTCTGCGGTCAACAGCCACGTCACACTTACGCCCTAAATTCATAACCCGAAACCCGAGCGTGTGACGGCCTCGGATTCCCCGCCGAAATTCGCTCTTTGACCAACGCCCCCTACGACCCTTCGAATACTTGTTGCAATGCTACCTTTTCCTCTGCCGTTATTCGCGGTGGTTAAGGTCGTTTGGTGTATCATCGCTGCTATTATTATTATCATCTCTGATACTTCATGTTATCAACATTTTCGGGGCAAAAAGAGCTTAGCGTCGTATTTTTCCTTGTTCTCTAAATATGGGTGAATATTTACTTTTTTAATAAGTACAAAACTCTTCGACCCCAAAAGGTGAATCACTACTTGAAAAAAAAAATTTTTTTTCAAAGTGAAAATTTGCTTATTCAGTAGGTGAATACGTACACTGAACAAAATGACCGGTAAAATCAACTAACCACTACATTTGGGTCAAGTGTTTAACTTCGAAAGTCAGTTACATTTGCTTGAATTCTTTTGATCGTCTTTCGTTCGTAAAGTGAATAAAATGAAAAAAATGAATTATCAAAGAAATCACTGCGTAATAAAAAAAATGTGCATACTTGTTTCTCGTCGAATTAACAGACAGTAATATACCAATAAAATACCAATGAAATATAAAATATCAATAACGTAACAAAGTATAGATACATCATTTGTTTGGATATCGTTTTGAACAGAAAAATTTACTCGTCTCGATGTTTACAAAATAATTATGTGGTCCCTACTGAAATCGAGATTACACAGCGTTCTTCAAAACAAGGATACTTCAAATAACATTTCGTTCCTCTTTGGTTATGAAAAAAAATCAAGTGAATCTATTGATGGAAATTCAACAACATTTTTTTTTTTTTTTCAGTACCATTCGTACGCGGATATTAAACAAAGACTGTAAGTCAGTTTTCATATAAAATACTCAGTAGATAATGGATGTCGACCGTTTTCTATTAAATCAGATACGATGAAACGTACATACGGATTGAATTAATACAATTTATATAAACAAATTACATGTTTAAATGGACAAACACACACGTTCCCAGTTGTTTTACAATTATTAATTATTTGCTAGGTAAAACAGTTTTAACTATGCGGTAATGTTTTAACAGGATGTGCCAATGGAAATATAGGGGAGACTTCGTTTCGACCAATCTGAATTCTGGAAGTAGCTTGCGAGCAACGTGGAATGCACACATGCACGCTCGCCCACCAAAGTGTTAAAATATTTACACGGTAATCGAATTTTCAAAGTGAATACGAAACAGTCGAATTTCTGATTATAGCAAAGCTACCGGGTTTTTATAATGAATTATTTTAATTCGTTTAATTCGCTTCACTGCACTGAAAAAGAATTTGTAATAACATTAAACTTAATTTTATATGAAAGCGAATCAGTTTTACCACAACAGTAACATTACTTTTATTTCACAAATAACTTCAATATGATTATGTTATTACGTTATATTGAAATTATATTAATTAATTAATAAAATCAATACAAGTTAATTAATCAACCATCGTATATTGTTGTATAAATAAATACCGTTTTACCAAATCTTTCCGTTTATCGATCGACTTTTATTCGAGAGAAATCAATTATCAGATTATATTTTCATTGCCGAAGAAGAAACATTATTTCTTAGACTTCTCCCAAATGTAGGTACGAAGCTTGCCGTTCATTATTCATTGCACTCTTTTTCGTCCACATTTCCAGCGATAACAAGTTATTAGTTGCATGATTCATGCAAATATTGTATCGCTTTAAACATCACATCGCTTCGCAATCAATTAAACGTTTCATATTCCAAGAATCAAAGTTGAATCGAAAAATTTACGTGAAAGGTAAAACAGAAACGGCCCCGAGATATGAAATAGTGCAAAAGGTACGAGTTTTGACACGAAATGTATGTGTTTTTATCAAATTGAAAAATGTTACATAAGTAAGAAATAGGAAGTCGGATATCTTGAAAGTGAACCCAGATTTTCCACGTAGGATGTTTCATGGAAGAAGGAAATTGAAATCGAATCCCTTCGGTGCTACCAACGACTGGCGTAAGCTTTTAGTCGCATATGTTCCACGCTGGTATTTAAACGTTTGCAACGAAACGATTAATTTCACTGATAAGTCAACAACTTAACAGAATCCAAATTGGTCACGGAAAAAAAAATATAAATACCAACTTTATGAGACGTATCAAAAGTATACTACACAAAAAGAAAATCTTCAAAGAATAGCATGTATATTCTAATAAATTTTTCAATTTTTGGAAAACAATATTGGAGAAGTAATGTCAAAAAACTTTATGTTTATATATACAAATGCTGGAAAAAATGTTTCGACCTTCAAATAACCTTAACTTTTTTTTCACTTTATTTACTCAATTTTTTCGAAATCATCTAACAATGTTCGTTAGAACGTTACACGTGCGAATGAACATGTAAAAGTAATTTACATTGATTGAAACCAATATTTTGTTGTAAAATACAAACGACTACGATTCGAACCTTAGACCTACTTACAAACCACTGTTTGCCCGCGTGCTGTTACCTTTTTCGCAACGAATTTCGATCGTGGTTTGTAGCATGTATTCGACAACGAATTTGCCTGTCAATTTAGACCCAACGAAATCGATATTTGAAATAGAACTTGTCAGTCTCAGAATCAAAAATGTCACTTTACGGTAAGTTAATTATCTAATTATATAAAGTAAAAAAAAAAAAAAAAAAAAGAAGAAAGAAAAATAAATACTCAACATTAACATTCATACATGTGATTGAGAAGACGTTTAGCCGAGCTTGAGTAAATCAAACTCGAAAATTCCTACCAACTCGATAAAGTGAATTGCCCAAATCTCCGAATATTGCGAAGCATAGAGTTAACTACTTAGCTCGGAATAACTTTTTTAACTCAACTCTCAACGTCTTCAACTTTGTTCCAATACAATTTTCCAATCTATTACAATTCTCTGACGAATTGTAACTACATACCAGAATTGAATTCTTCTTCCACATTGAACTCTGCTTCGAGCACCAAACTTTTAATTTTGCCATGGCAATTTTTAATTCGCCAAATGAACGTATTACAAACTGGTAGTTGAAGGTTGCCAGACAAAGTTGCAGAGAATATTTGTATGGTACTGTTTGAATTTCATCATTTGCATTCGCGTAATCCAATCGTCCTGAATACACTGATTTTTATATATTCAAGCAGTAACAGTTAAGATTTAAACAGTATATTTATTATTTAACCAGCGATAAAATTGTAACTCAATTTTTCCCTCAAATCTGAGTACACGTGTTATACGAGGCAACATTTTCATGCATTTAAACTGTGAAATTTGAAGAAACGGATCAATAATTGAACAATTTTTTTGAAATTTTGGTTCGATTACATTTATATTTTACCTTTTATTAAAAGTTACGTTTAAATTTGTGTTGATCACAAAGTCAATGAACAGTATCTTTTGATAAAACAGTTCTCTTCTGTTGAAAAGATTTGTCTTCTAGCTTCTACGTTTCATGTCAATTAAAATACTTGCGTTAAAAGATTTATTACATTATAAAAACGTTAAATTTATGCGATTCCGTAAATATAATTTGTTACAACAGAAACAAGTCAACAAGACGTTCTTTATTATCATAATAGAGCTACTTTCCGCCGTGCAATCCGAAGTAAAATTACTGGCAAAAGACAAAGACTGAAAACGCAATTTACTATAAAACGCCGGCAAAGTGTTCGATTTATTCAAGCTCTCTGTGTAACGAAGGCTCAAAAGGCTCTAACGTCGAAAAAAAGAGAACAAAATCAATAAACTTACTATCTGCAGTAGAAAAGGTTTTCTTTCAGTACTATAAGAGCAGAAACTAAAACATATTTTATGTAGAAGAAGTGTCAAAAGTAGTGACCACCTTTCAGAATTGAAGTCCCAATAGTTAAGTTAGAGTAAATGATTATTAAATATATTCGGAGAAAAATGTTAGTCAACGTGTGCGAAAGTTTATGTTGAATTCAACTATGACAGATAATTACGAATAAATAAAAATTATTTCTCTATATTGTAAGAGAAACGTATAAAATGTACTATTCACTCCTACAATAAAAAGTGATTCAATTTTTAATAAAAAGCAATGAATTATAAAAATGTTTTATAACAAAAGGAATTTTTATTGTAGAGAATATATTTTTAAGATATGATATCAATATCCGTTATGAATAAGTGGGTATTTCAAAAAAAAAAAAAAAAAAAAAACGAGAATAACTCAATAAAATGCTGAATTCCGTTACATTCATCGAATTACTTCTTTTTTAACGGGGTTTACAATATCTATTCGATCCGTAATGTCGATACAAAGTTTAATAATTTTTCAGTGAAATTAGAAAAACTGAATCACTTTGTGGTTGAATGAAAGAATCGCCATTACAGTTTTACATTATTCTTAAACTAAAAAGTGAAATTGTTTTCTAACGTTCGCTCACACCTGTTAATTTTTTGATTAAATACAAACTTCGAAAATGGAGTTAAAGTTTCCAACGTTTATTAACAAACGAAAATTAATTATATATAATTCAGTAACATATACTGTAATCAAAAATGGAAAAATTATATTCTCAAGCATTGAAATATTTTAGCTTCTTCTTGTGAAATTATCCAATCAGAAAATACTATTGTTTGTATAAAGAAAAGTATATATAAATTTACTTTTCATTTTCTAATAAACGTTGGAAACTTTAAGAATGTCTTGAAAACAAGAATTAGTTGAAAAAAAGTCTCTTTTTTAAAATAAATTTTAGACTGTTTCAATAGTTTGAATTTTTAGAACTCTCCTAATGTTTTAAGCACTTTTATAATTTTGCATTCTCTTAACTTTCCACTCTTAGAAAAAACATCTTGACTCCAGAATTCACAGTTCTAATGAACACAAGAAATAAATAAAGATAGCGCAAATCACTCATTCTATCTCTATTTACTTTTCACGCTCCGTTTTCTAAAAAAATTATACATTCGTAAGATCTTTTGTCTAAGAGTGTCCACGGTTCTACTGTCTTCATTTTAATCAGGTGCAGCAAGCGTTATGACTCTTCAAAGCGATATTCGCCGATAATCGCAACGATTCTTAAAACGTATGACATTTGTGTTACGATACACGGCGAATCCAAGAGTAAGACATGTCAAAATTGTCAATGAATATATGTCGAAACTCTCCTACGAGAAGTAAAGGACGTCTTACGGAAAACCCACTCAACCTGTTACAATTCCTAAGAGATGCTGCCCCAACGTGAAACGTGACTCTTTGCCTATATACACTTTCCTATCCTCGTTATATTCTTATTCCTCCGTGAGCCGTAACATTTTTACTTTGTTGTTTTTTTCTTCTTCCACTTTTCGTATATCTCGTCAGAAAAGCAGGCCGGAAAACGTAACTTCATTTCAATAACTTAATGCAGCTCATCGTGCATCTTCTTTTCGATAATCCGCGCTAACCGATGTTGCTTTATAAGATTCTAAAGCATGCTCGATTATTAATGATGGGAAGAAAAAGGAAAGGACAAAAATACTAATGAAAAGAAGATTCATCTCAAACATATGTACGCCCGGCGTTAAGGAAATGGTTTCTTAAAATTATACTGGATATTAAGTTTGTTTTAAAGTTATTTTCATGAAAATTGAGGTAGAATTATAAAGAGAACGAACGTCGGTTGCATCTGATTACGTTGATGAAGAACTTCATTAAAAGACCAATAAACTTAAACAATGTTTGAATTGAATGAATAAAAGATTGTAAATTATAATAGCGAGGACGGGGATGACGCGGATTTTTGCGACAATGTAAGTTAATTCAGTAACGATTGAGTCGAGTATCAACGTCTGTGTTATGAAAAACTAATTTGAGCGTTTCGTCGTCACGTTTACGTGGAATACGTGGACAACGATTTCTGTTGATGGTGACTCGAAAGTACGGACTTGAGGTAAAATTTAATGTGCTCTAATTGTGCTTTAGCATACACGAATGGTAAAAGTAGCACTTTTTGAGGTTTGTCTTGTGTCACTTTATACCATTTTTGAAAATTATATGTACTTTTATACTGAGACAATATTTCATAATAAGTGTTGTATGTCAGCATTATTTGGAAACTTAATTTTTAAAAATTGCTACAATTTGTGTTAACAGTTTTCATAATAAGTTGTAAACTTTCCAATATAATGTAGTAAATTTAAAAAAGTAAGTAACAAATATTTAAATAATGTTAACATATAACACTTTTGTCATAAAATATTGTAATTTTCAAAACGACTTTGCTCTGGAAAAATGGAAAATCCAGCAGTTATAAGCATAAATGCAGGATCAAGAAGTATATTTTGAAGGATAAAAAAATTCCGCCTTTGGGATTGTTATATTTAATCAATATTGCCATATCACGGGGATTACTGTCAGATTCAGAAAATTTTAGCATGATTTAAATACATACGATGCAATCTGAATACAATAATACAAATATAAAAGCAGTAAATCGAATTTCCACATTTTTTAACGTCAATTGATCCGTCTGTGTAATTTACAGGATTGGAAAAAAATGGTGGTTGAAAAAATCGAGTACTTTCATTTAAACGGATCATTGTATTCAAATTAAACTCAAATAAAACCTACATTTCAGTGACTTAATTTGAAACATAATTATTTCAATTTTTTCAATTCGCTTTACCAGAACTCGTCTGGGCTAGACAATTTATACATTAATGATTACTTATAAAAATCTCCATTAAATGAATTTTGAAATTATAAAACGCAAAATTAATCAAAGATTTTTTTCAAGTTGCTTAAATTAGAGAATAAAAAAAGTAAATAAATAAATAGAAAGTAAACTTAAAAGCAAACTTTTTCAGTATCTCCAAATATTGAGTTTTGAGAAAAACAAAAATTCCGTGTTATTTACGATTTTCACGCGTACAGGAGGCAATGACTGCTTCTTGCAGATACGAGTGAAATACAGCAGAATAAATAACTCGGTTTTGCAAACAGTGGCTATGATAAGATACGTGTTCTTGAAATTTGCAAAGAATTATTAAAAATGTAACCGTGCCACTGTAACATTATTGTTTCGATATCCCGCTTGTGGAATTTAATTTTGGAATTTCATTTACTTTTTCGTTTCGTTGTATCATTAAATGCAGTAGCCACGTAGTCAGGAAATGTATGCCCGATCTTATACATTGCCAACACAGTTTAATTATCCTCCAACATGCTAATTATAAGTCGCCGACAATGAATTTTGTTGTCTCACGTTTAATTAATAAAAGCAAACAAAAGGCATACAAACATGTCATTGATCGGATGGTGAAAAAATGTCGTTAACACATGGCTACACTTATCGTCACGTCGTAAGGTCAACGTAATACTGACTATATCAATTTACCCATTTTTTGCAAAAAAATATTTTACCGATCAAAATGTAAAAAAAATAAATAAACGAATAATCGAAATTACATACCGACCCAACGAATGCAACGAATTAATTATATTAACTGATCTACTACTTCTGGTACACTTATGATTTTGAATCTAAAAATGCATCGACGATTCGAATTCCACACTCTGACCGTGCGAATCTCATTTGGCCTCGGGCTATTCAGTGGGCATGATTTCCAGCGTCTTTCCTTTGAATGCCGAGAAAACACTCAGCCAAAAAGTGCGCGAAGCCCTGGTTAGCCGGATTGTGAACAAGATGCCCCTAGGTACATTTTTCGACTATATCACAGACTCTCGCACATCGACGACACAGTTTGCCGTAATCATACTGATCATCAAATTCCTTTTCTCCGCGCGGCTTTTATATCTTCTACGGTCTATCGTCAGACCAGGTAACAACAATGTAGTGCAAAATCAATGTGCTGCAAGTTCGAAACATATACCAACGAGAAACTCACGGCGGTAGAAAAGTTTGTACGAAACGCGGACTTGGTCACGCTTCAAGTACTGTTCGAGCGAATTGAAATAACTAAAAACCCGGCACTTCCTGTTTGTGCGGATGATCGAGTTCAAATTTAAAAATCATCGTTCGCCAAGATGGATATCAATATTCGAACTATTGATTCGAACAAAGTATCTGTTAACATCGAAGCATCATGAACAATAATTGAACTAGAATTTCCCAATAAATTGTTCACTGTACTTGAATAACTATATGCTGACAGTATTTTAATTCTAATGTTCTTTGTCGCTATTTAAATCATAGAGCAAGAATGAATGATTTTTTTTTTTTTTTTTTTTTTTTTTTTTGAAAATCATAGGAGAAAGTAGAACTACGGATGAGAGATCATCGAATGAGCCTAAGCCAAACCCCAACTATTTCGACAAGGATTACGCCAGTGCTTCCGTTTATTTGTTATCTTCTAAGTTGTTAAAAACATTGTCAGCATTCAATGTACAGCTCATTTGCGTTCCTTTATCTTATCACGCTATTGTTTCAGTTTAACGCTGCGACATTCGGTAGTCGAACACGCGACAGTCACTTACACAGACACAGCGATGCACTTCTCGTTAAGCAATGTGTTTCGCGCGTGTCCAACTTGGCCACAATGGCTAGTGGCGATTGAAAGTACGTACACGGAAAAAACGTTTGTGAGTCATTCACACCCTTCTTACGATATATACATTTCTGAGCAATGTGAATAACACTAACAGTTTAAAATGTGTAAATCCTATTCTCAATTGTGTGGAATACAGTAGGTACACGTGATATCACAATCCAATGGAAGTTGTTGATTTCCTTGAACAAGGATTTAATATCTCCATCGTATGTTCGTAAATAATATCATACACAAGTGCTATGCACATACATGTTAGTGCTATTTACATTGCGCAAAAAAAGTGAGAGTGTAAATTACCCACAAACTTTTTTCCGTGCATTTCGCCTCCTGGACCATCAAGATACGTCGCTATCGATCGACATCTTAAAAAAGTTTCCTTCTTACAGTTGGCATCCTGTCGCTTGTTATCGGAATAATGACCGGATGGACATCACCCTATTTGGCAAGACTGACCCAACCAGACAGCGAACTTTACCTAACAGACAGTGAAGCCTCCTGGGTGGCTGCTTTGGTCGGGTTGGGTAGAATGTTTGGAGCCTTATTAGGAGGAATAGCGCAGTTCCACATGAGTAACAAGAAAACTTTAATCTACACTGGCGTACCAACAGCTTTAGGCTGGGTACTCCTCATGGTAGCTGACTCAGTCATCTGGATGTACATCTCTAGATTCATCTCAGGAATCGGCATGGGACTATTTTATGGCTGCTACCCCATCTTCGTCGGAGAGATATCCAACCCCAAAATCCGTGGGGCTTTGTGCGGTTTCATCATGAGCTGCATGCCTATCGGCAACCTAGTCGGATCCGTCATGGGCCCATACCTATCTGTCAAAATCTTCGCAGCCATTAGCCTGGTACCTACCCTCATGTACGTGATCCTCTTCTACCTTCTACCTGAATCTCCGCACTACCTCACCCGCGTAGGAAAGTACGACAAAGCCGAACAATCGATGCGCTGGTACCAACGGGACGCCGACATTGACCGGGAGATGGAGGCCTTAAAGCAGTTCATCAAGATGACGGAAACAACAACGACAGCAGATATCGCCCGCGAAATGATTCAACCGCAGAACGTGCAGGCCATGTGGCTCGTGCATAATCTGATGTTCTTCATGCAACTGAGTGGCGTGGTAACCGTATATTTCTACATGGAGATCATCCTGACGAACGCCAAAGTGGAGGTGATAACACCTTCGATGCTCGTCTACCTGGTGAGCTTCGTTGGTATAGTGTCGAGTTGGCTCGCGTTACGTGCAATCGATACCTACGGCCGGAGGATCATGATGGCTCTCTCGAGTGCCGGCACCGGCCTGAGTTTTATACTCTACGGTTGCCATTACGCTCTGCTTCGCGTAAATTATTACGATCCCGAGAGCTTGCAATGGCTCTCCGTTATAGCGTCCTTCATCTTTCAAATATTCGTTTGTATTGGTATCGCGCCGATCCCTAGCATCATGCTCAGCGAACTCTTCCCCCCGAACATAAAGGCGACCGCAGCCTCCCTCGTCAGCGTTTTTGCCGGACTCTACGCATTTGTCTCAACGAAGGCCTACCAGCCGTTCGTCGACGCAACCAACGAAGAGATCGTCTTCTGTTTCTACACCCTACTCATGGTCTTACAATTAGTGTACTGCCTCTGGTGCGTCCCCGAAACCAAAGGGAAGTCGTTACCGGAAATACAAGACATGCTTTCCAAGAAAAAGCTTCAACGATAGCTCATCAATTGACGTCGTAGGAAGGAAATAAAGCAGGAAATGTTGCTTTTACAGTAACCATCAGACCATAAAATCCATAATCCGATCGTTACGGTTTTTGACAAGGTTACTTGGACTGCTTTTATTGAAAAGAACCCAACTCGAAATCGTGGGATACGAAAGGTGCCTATTCGAAATCACGAGTTCAGACGACCCAGTTCAAGATTGCAGAATAAAATAACCCATTTTAAAATTCCAGGGCAAAGCGACTTAGTTTTTTTTTGCAGGAAGATAACTTGCGATGTCGAACCAGGTGGTTTTATTCTACGATTTTGAACCGGGTCGATTTAAATATGATTAATCGAATAGTTGATACTCTAGAGGGGAGTGGAATTATTTGGAACTAAAGTTTCATTGATAAAGACAGTAATTTTAGGTGAGTTAGTACGTTAATTCAATCACCATTTGTACAATAGAACTTTTACAACTTTTATAATTTTACACGTTACGTAAAATTATTGGAACTCCGTTTTGATGAATGCTTTTCGTTGCATAGTTTGCATAAGATAATTTTGATTATTCGAGGATTGTAAAATCTAGTTGCAATAAGTTTTATTCGAAATAATATTTCCTTGGTAGATTACGTCTGTAATTTGTTGTTGCATTTTGTTTTCAAAGACTTTGACGTCAACAAGCAAGCAGGTCAACAAGCAGTTTGTACGTGTATACTGTGCAAGGACGATTGAAAATTTCCACTTAAAGCGTGAGATTAATATTAAGCTTAAGTAAAGATCATAAAACTTACTTCAGTACAAGCGCAGTATCTTCCGCATATTTTATGTTTTCACTCACCTGAAACAGACAAAGAATGTAAAATAATAGGATTTAACGTAATGGAAGAATAAACAATTTTTGTTAATTTAATATGTTTTGTTTCCTTTTTTCGCTACGTTACTTTGAAAATATGTCTGATTTTTAAATGACGATGTTTATAATCATAATCTTTCGTTTGTGATCAGTTTAATAAAATTATTCTGTAAATTAATAACCAAAAATTAACTTTGAAAATAGATTGTCGTAAGAAAGACTTGATATTTAACACAAGGTCGCTCTCGTCAAAATTTGCCAAAGTTTTTGATATAAATGGGTCAAAGTTTTCACATAACTAAGAAAAAGTTTTAAAAAATTCACCAAAAGCACGCCTGGCAAAATTTGACTACATTTTACAAACCGTATTCGAATACCGTAAGAGTATCGAAACTGCAATAAAAATTCGTGAACCATTTAAATTTTTGTCCCAATAAAGTTAAATTTATGTATTATTTTTCTTTCTTCTATACATTTTTCTTTGTACGCTTTATTCTCTGAATCTATTTTTATCGCCAATACCAAAGTTGGAAGTAATTTTACTAACGAAAAAATTTGCAAAAATATCCGATTAACTTTACACTTTGATTAAATCACAAGTTATACGTGGTTTAAAGATCATACAGATAAGGATAAGCGAGGTTTAATAAACTGCATTAAATTAGTTGCGCGAAATTTGAAACTAAATTATCGACTAAATAAAAGCGAATGTCATTCAACTCGGCGACATTCGATATTTTTATTTACACACTACACCGATATTTCACACACAGAATACAATTATGACTAAAGTTTGTGAAACCCCATAGCCACAAGATAATTACTAATCTACTATGAAATTAGATTATCTATCTCGTCTTTGAGAAACGTTGAGAACTTTGCAAAGCCATAAATTTATTTAAGCAATTCGTGAAGTTACTATCTCGCTAAACATAATATAAACTTAGAATCGGAATGAGTCTGAAATAACTCTGATCTTTTATGAATCATTCGTGGATCAATATTTTATGACAGAAGGGTTGCTGCATGTCTCGCGGACAACGTGCACGTGCACATAAACGAAATATATTATCCGCCATTGTTATACTTTAACATAAATAACTCAATTTATCGATAGCTTGGCAAATTGAATCGTTTATGTACAAGGGTATACGTATCAGGTCTAATTATGGACAAGTTATTACAACGGAAATAATTGACATCAATTTTAGACCGTGACAATACTTGTTTCGAAAAACTTGCTACAACTTAATAACGACTCAATGAAAGATCAAAAAAATTAAGCAACCAAAGATTGTCGCCTGATAATTATTCAAACCTTCCTCGTATTTTAAAATCTTAAAATTCTTGCTTCGACGTTATGTTGCCACGCATCCACAATATGTTGTTTTTATGCTACAGCATTGAAAAGAATGTTATTTTAAGCTGATTTTTTCCACGACGACACAGATGTGGTCACCTCAAGACTTCACCATTCAAACTTTTTTTTTTTTTCACTTTATAACCGAGATGAATACGGCCGGGTTCACTCTCACTTTTTATACCACTACTTTTTATACCACAGTCCATAAGCAAGACATGTGTAACATTAAATACACGAATAAAACAGCTGCGTGTGCTGGACTATTTGAATATATGTATAATTTATTGTTCATATATTATGTGTTAGCAATGTTCAACGTTTATTAGTAAACGAAAAGTAAACCCAAATCGATGTTATCATCAAGAAGATAATGTACATGAAGTTTACCACGTGGAAAACTCGCAATCGCAGAACGCGAAATCAAATACATTTTTAACTCGGCTTAATAAGTATAAATCGTCTATGGAAAAGACATCAATGACACAAATGAACAAGCAAAATTGAAAGCAAAGACAGACTTTTCACACGAGTAATTAATTATCCGTTTCCTCGTTTGTATTCTGTGACGACGCATAACCCACGCTCCGTCGACGATATGAAAACTCTGATTGATTACGAGATATTTAGTAGGGCGGGCTAATCTCGCGGACAGAATGCCCGGTGCCGCATAATAAACTTTGTTTCAGGGATTATAAACTCGAATATGTCACCTCGCAAGTGATTGCCATTTATTTTCTAGGCTGTGAGACAACGGTATTATATACAATGCCATAAAACGGAGACGTAAATATATACCGATATTACAAGGAATTGGAATATTACAGGCAGAAAGAAATTACAACAGAAATTACCATAATTATTGGAGTCCAATGATATAGTGCAAAATGTACAAAACATTACCCGACGATTAAAATACTATCTTATATATAATATAGCAAAATATCGTGTGTACTATTACAAATAATACTATAATTATGACGAAATCTGTCACTTTTATTATGAAAAAAATTACTACACCATAAACGAAAAGTTACTACAATGGTGTAGAAATATTTTATACAATAAAAAAGTTGAATGTTAAAATCATTAAATGTCGCACTTGACAGTAACACCGACTAAAACTACAAAAAGCATTTTCCGACTACAAACAGTACTGTAAAATATGGGTTGACGATAACGCGGCGACCTTATCGAATGCTGCTGAGATTGCACCTTTGTTCAAAAAGTGCAAGAGTTGACCGTAAATCAACTTTAAATTTACCTCTGACTTATATTCAGAATGACCTCAGGAGCGATAGAAAAATCACCTCCTAAATGTTTTCCAAACTTATGCATTTTTTCGAACAATATGACACCCCGTTTTCGTCTTCTCGTTCGCGCGAAAAAAAGCCGCATCTTCTACCGTATCTGATAGCACAGTTCATGTAAATACAACGTATTACACAACTCTGACACGAGTTATGTTGAATTGATATAACAATTTTCTACCAATAACTAAATTGAACGAAAATTCAAATTACGTTTTAAATAAAGGGAACGATATCGAGGGGTGTGCTGTAACAATTAAAATCTAGTTCAAAAAGTCCTGCACGCAGAAAAATATATATTCAAAACGACAAAAAGAATTTTGTTGAGTCAATATTCTTCATCTTCGTTTAGTGTTTTGTCGAATCAAATCAAAATTTGCATTGAATCAACAAAATAACTTTGATTACAACGTGCAACAAGTTTGCAATGTTTTTTTGCAACGAATTTTTATTAAAATATCATTTTGTCCATCGACAATCATAATCAGAACTTAAATTTATATCAACGCGATATAAAACAACATAATCAATTGTTTCGTATACTTTCTTCGTTTAGAAGTATACGTCAAAAGAAGAAGTATCGATCAAAAATTTATGGAATTTGGAATTCGTTGCAAATAAACGTTGCAAACTTCCTGCGCCTTGGTTACAAAGTTTTGTTAAAACAAATTACCTCATGTTTCAAATCAACAAAATTATTTTGTTGATTTGACAGAATCACATTTTTCATGCCAAGGGATTTTGTGAAATCGACACAAGAAATGCGTTGTATTAACGAAGCATAAGAACACACATTTTGTTCATTCGACAAAATATTTTTGTTGTTTGAATATCAACAAAATCATTTTGTCAATATTACCGAAATTTGGTTACATTGACAAAACATTTCTCTGCGTGTCGACGTCCTTGATCAGCGATCAAAAAAAGCGATATAATTAAGCGAACCGAAGCTGGCTCCGTAACGATTGCATTAGTAATATAAATAGAAGGTTGATAAAAAGATGGGCAGCTAAGTATTTCTTTGGGATTTATGAGGTAGATGGAAAACGTAATACATCAGAGGGTGGACGGGGTGGCCGGGAGGCCACGGTAGCATCACTATTCGCACGGGTGTAAGGTTAGTACTTCCGGTATAAAGCCGCAGCGAAGCGCAGTATCCGATCGTACTTTACTTCCAATCTCGAGAGTGAGCCTCGGCAACTTTTTCCTCGCTCGCTCGCTCGCTTGCCTCGGCGTCGCGACCCCGCCCCGTTTTCTATTTTTCTTTTTCGCCGGCATCTAAAGACAGAAAACTCGACGCCCAAGCAACTCGGCGCACGAAGCCGACGACGAGGGCAAAGATTCTTAAGACGCGAGTCCACTTCAACCGAATAAGAGTTTCGCCAATGTTCCGCGTATTTACATGTCTCGCGCCACCCCTCCCTCGACGAACCAATAACTCAAAGGCCCCGCGCAAGTAAGGCGCGACAAAATAAAAAACTCCTCCCTCGATATCGATGTTCATCAAGTTTGCAACGTTTATTAGTACACGACAATAAATCTGATGTACTTTTCTTCATACAAATAACAACACTTTTTGATTGAATAATTTTACAAGAAAAATTATGAATATAGTCAATTTTTAGAAAACAATTTTTCAGTTCTAATTGAAATATATGTTGTTAAAATATATTAAAATAATTTTTTTTAATAAATAATGTTTTTTTGTGGTTTGTTCGATCGCAATTAAATACACTGACTACTTATTATCGGTAGTATTTTTTAACAAACGGTATGGTAAATGTACCAGTTATTGGCAGGTTTGTACCTGTTGTTGCATAAAATTTTGAAAAACTTTAACACGTATCGTGAAATTATGTTGTATTGCGTCAACTTGATTTTGAAATTATGAGTTTTAAATCAATAAAATCAATATAAGTAAATATACTTGGTAGCTTAATTATTTTTGTATGTTATAACGGTCAATGGAACGCTGTCGATAACTGGTACATTTACCTGAGATAATGCACAGAAAATTCAAACTACCCTAAAAAAATAATGTGCTTGAAGTTTGCCACGTGGCAAATTGCCACACGTTTTTGACTTAGACAATTTTTTATGTTCAACAATTGAAATCGACTAAATCGACAAATACAACAATAAACATAGTGAAAAATATACATTAACACAAAAAATTATCGGTTTCAATTTTTGAAGTTAGAACATTTTCTAAGTCCAAAATGTGTGGCAATTTGCCACGTGAACGAACTTCAAGCACATAAAAAAATGAATTGAATTTTACTGTTAAAACGGCGTTTCAGATGTATTGAATGTAAAAAAAGTGATCATCCAAGATTGTTATAACTATTTTGAGCGTATATATCATTGTAATATTAACTACTAAAATTGTATTAAAGCTATGAAATAATGGCATAGGTTTTAAGCACTCAAGACATGAATCATGTTATATAAACTTAGAAGTCTGCTTTTCGAATATACATCATTTGCTAATATGGAGTCAATACAATTCATACTTCTAACGTACGATGTCCATATCATTTTAGTTAAAAATTGTTCCCCAAAAGACCATTTTTTTTTGTTCACGTATCATCGAAATCATCAAAGTTACCGACTGTCTTTCAATGTACATTTTTAGGAATAATTTAGTGTCAGCAAAAGGGAAAGAAAAAACGACGCGTAAAAAGGTATCCGAAGAGAGACAATTACCGCGGGCTTAAAAACCGCTGAATATTTGTCGCGACAATGCGTAACAGAAACAAGGCGCGTGTTGACTCTTTGACGCTTGCGCATTACCTAATGCGTCGTACAGGTTTTGGGTCCATTGTTGAGCGCCGCAAGATTCATGACTGCCATTATTCACGAACGATTTAGCACATCGGAATAATGCACATAGTAATCTGTACAGGGGCGCTTGCGGAATTGCACTCTTTTGCCGCATATTTTGTCCCGGGGATACGTGAAAAAGTGACGAAACACAATAAATCGTGCAGAAAATCGTCAAGAGCTTCGCGCGCAAATGAGACGGAGCTGCCGCTCGAGACGGGTGACGAGCCCGAGACAGCGGCGTTGACATTGAAAGATAAATGAAACGGCAAGAAAGTCTTCCAATTAACGCGGGAAAGTCGCGCGTTTTCGAGACGAAAACTGCACCGCTAGGAAGGCGTTGAAACAAACGTTGCAGCAATGTTTTTTTTTTTTCCTTTCCTAACGACGTTCGCGTTGCGATTAATCGAATTGCTTTATCGGCGTTGGCAATCATTAGAAATACCTTGATAATGTTTTACCGGCATTTCATTCCCCACATTTCTCGTAATCAGATCGAGGAGTGGAGTTGAAATCGTGTTTAAGTACTACATCTTATAATGATTGCTGAGCTTTGCCGTTTGCCATGTATAATTAACATATCGTTTTCTCATTAAAACTTTTTCATTCCGACACTTTGAACGCGGAGTTTAACGAGAAACGGCTGGACGCGGAAAAATAAATTAAGATTGACTTTACATCCGTCGTCATTTTATAATACATTGTAAGCGAACGTCACGGTGTATATTTATAACATTTACTTACATAATTGAACTTTGCTACAACTCGAAATATCAACTTTTGCAAAAAAAAAAAAAAAAAAAAAAAAAAAAAATATGTATTTATTATAAATATACCTATGCACATTATTTGACAAAATAAAAATTACTTAATAAAAATAAAAACGATCAATTTTCATAGATAATTAAAAAGCTTCAAAATAACAAAAATTATAATTATATTCGAATCAGCTAAATTTTTGACTATCAAATTCATCGATACACGCAGTTGAATATGCTATTGATTTTCATATGATTTGGCACAAAACTCTTTCCAGAGGATTTATTCTTGTTGCTCCGTTTAATACTTGACTCGGTAACGAGCGGCTGCTATAAATCCTATTTACCGCGTAACTTCCATGGGTTAATTCAAAACCGTAAACAAAAAAAGAAAAAAAAACAGTACCAAAAATAAAAGAGTCATGTATCAACCACGGATATCTGAATAAGTTGATAACTCAATGAAACACGAAATCTTCGTGCAATAATGTATACGTTGAACTATACCTACAACAGATATTGAGCTTTCGAACGAAGAAAGCTGAACAATAGATGATTTATAAAGTTTAGACTTTAAATTGTTAATATCTTAATGAGAGGCGTTTCTGTGCAGCGAAAGATTTAAACAGTATTACATTGAATTTCGTTGAATTGTTGAGTAAATTAAGTAGGCAATATGGCGTTAGAGTATTTTCAGAAGACGTTTTCAACAAACAACAGTGAACGATTCGAAACAACGGTTTACCTGATATTTATTGTGAGAAAATTAAATTTAATCATGACACTTAATAGATTCCCAATTTAAACGTTAAAAGTTTACCACTTAAAGAACTAAGGACGTTAGGTTTGTAAGTTAATGTAAATATCAATCCCTCAATATATATTACACAAATTAATAATTTCTTCGCAAACGTGAATTTTTTCCAAGAAAAAATGTCGTAATCAACTCGTCATCTGTTTTCCCTTCAAATGAAACACGCAGAAAAAATTGCAATAAAAATTACCATAACTCATTAAAACCAGGCATGAAAGTTTACTGTAATGATACGGTACTGTTCATATACCATGTTCGATATCATCCGGTTCCAACAAGTTATGGCAATTTTCAACCGAACTTTTATTTCTATGGTATAACAACGTATTGGTCATTAGCCGGCAGTGAAATTGCCGATGACAATGCGCCGCCATAAAGCACGCGTCGCGACGCAAAGTGGTCGGAAGCGTCGGCCTCGTCCTGAGCGCCGCGATTCGTACGTTGGCGCGAATGCTCGACGAGGCATCGTGTAACGTCGGATTAGTCAAGTGAGTGTAAATGGCACCAACGGGATTGCCCACAAATCACTGCAGATGTCGACACGTTGCGTGGAGCCGACTTGAATGGACCCGGATCCGAATTTAAAAGCTAACGCGAATTAACCGTTCGGCTTTTCAACTTTGGCGCCACGCCGCGAAGGCTTAACTTGTCTTTCACCTAATCCGAGAGCGCCGCTGACCGCAAACTCGACGGAAGCGCGGGAAATCGTTTCAATCAACTTGCTCGCCGTTCGAATTTGATTGATCAACCAGCTTCGCTAAAAGTCGGTCAAAATCAACTGACCTAATTGAATCGTTTACATCGAAGCCAAACGTTTAAGCTTGCTTGAGCCTAGCCGATATGGTAATTGATTCGGTTCAATCGTATCGAAGTCTAACTTTTTAATCTTACACTGAGAGAAATAGACTGTTAGACAAACAGTACTTACTGTTGTGCTGACAGTCTTGACTGTACAGTCTGACTGTTGAAAATAGACTGTTACAGTTTTTCAGTCTAGACTGTGCATTCGTCCACCGACTCCATTGTGTTATGCCGCCATAACGATTCTATCGCTTTTACAATGAAAACAACATAACCTCAATTTTCACAGTCAAGACTGTACAGTCGTAGACTGTGATTTTTTACAGTCGAAGACTGTTTACCAAACAGTTCACACTGTCTACATAAC